>JAQIVF010000412.1:0-23186 GCA_034698365.1 Steganacarus magnus
CGCTTTTAACTTTCACTTTAGCTTTTGTTTAAAATATGATGTATTTTGATTAATAATGTAGTGATTCAATTTATTTTTTTGAGTATAGTAGTGTTCAATTATAAAATACTCATAAAATTACTTTTTTATGCCGACATATGGTTTTAAACTTAAAAAGCGAAATGAAAAAGCGAAAGATAAAGCGAAAGACAAATTAAAAAATTAATAATATGGAAAAACGAAATACAAGCGAAATTAATTTTTCAATCAAATACAAAAGCGAAATACAAGCGAAATTGAAAATTTTTTTCAAAAGCCAATCGAAATTCAAGCGAAATTTTAATATCAGATAAAAGCTAAAGCTAAAGTCAAGTTAAATTAAGAATTTGAAAGTTAAACAACACTACTACTAACTAATTTTTTTATTTAGTTGTCAACACTAATTGAAATGATTGGCGCGAAAAGAGTTGGTTTCTATTGTTTCAATTTATTTATTATTAACTATTTTCGATTTTATCAGGTCATATATATATTTAATTAATGATAAAATCTTGAGATTTATTTTTTTAAATATTTGTTATAATTTTGACTTTAATACTACTATTTATCTTACAGATTATTGCGATCATTACGCTATACTCCATTAAATCACTGAAGTATCAAACAAAAATTATTTGATTCATAATAATAACGTCACTCTATTTGATCGCATGACAAAAATTTTCAGAACGCGTTGGAACACATATAAGCTCAAGCGTATGTAATAAACACGACCGAAAAAATTCAGAATAGAGCTCACTATCTTTGATGATTTAAATTTGTCTTTGTTATGATTGTTAAAAAGGTTTTAATAAATGCTATTTTAGCGCATTATTACTCTTAGAAATATTATAACGTGATGAATATTCAGACTATTATGTTATAACTTGCAAGGTCTTAATATTTAAAATGAAGCAAAGAAGTGATAGACTTTAGCGACTTTAGAGACTGACATTGTCAAACCCATAAGTTCGCTCTCTCTATATTGATAGTGAGCTAAGAAATGTACTAAAAACCAGGAGTATGCTGTCCGAGTCTCAGATATATTCAGAAGTCCGAGTCCTGAAGCTAGTCAAAGAAGTCAGAGTTTTTTAACAAAGACCTGAAAGACTCGGACCTGGCTATCTATAGCGTACACTAATAAAAATTTTTTTTGCCTTTGTGCCCGTCGTCCTGCGTTTTCAATTTTCAAGTGACGTACAATTATTACTAAACAATCACTTGTATTGTTATCTAATCTTTCAATTCAAAAGACATTTTAGACTTACAAAAGTTTAAAAAAGCTGAACATTCATAATTGAGCTCACTTTCTTATGTGACTTAAATGCTGAATATTACGCCTGAAATCTTTCTACCGTTATATTTTGCAAAGAACTGCGTATGTCTTCACTATGTGAAGCATTGTTATCAATACTGTACACAGTAAATTCGTGATCGACATCCAGTTCTTGGCTTACTTTTTCTACTTCAAATGCAATGTCTTTAAATGTGTCTTCAAAATATTTGATGTTTGCGCAGTTGTGAATATATTTTGCCGAATTGTTATATATTGTTTCTATATTTTCAATGAACTTTCTCTTAATATCAACGTTCACGAGTTTATCTTTTTCATTAAACCATGGAAAGAAAAGCCTGCACTGTTTGCGATAGTAATTGAGCTCATCTATTTTATTGTAATAGACGGAATCGAATTATTTTTACGTTTTATCGTTTTCAATATATCCAGAGTTTTTCTTTAAAGCAAATAACTGGCCACGTTTTTCCGTTATTTCCTCAATTTATCGTCGTTTAAATCAAGTTTATGTTGTTTTTTTGCACTTATACTTTTGTCTGTTATACTGTGCTAAGAAATCAGCCAAACATAAATTAGTGAGTTCGACAGGCCTGTTGAAGTAATACTCGATCGAATTTGACTTGTAGATTTCTGTAGAGTCCTCAGATAAATTTTTTAATTGTGTGGTACTGGCAACTGTTTAAAATTAAATCTGTAAACGGTTATATTACCAAATATTTTATGAAATCTATTATTATGAAGTAAATTTAGTTATACTATTTCTATCTAATTGTATAAACATTTAAAAAGACTCAAAGTAATACAGGGTTCTCTAACTCTATCTATCTCTCGTAAAAATTTGATAAATATTGTTATTTATCGAATTTAGATTTTTAGATTTATGTGTAAATTGAGTGTGGATTGTTAACTTTAAAGACACTTATATGTTAAAGTTAAGTATATCATTTAACCTTAAAAATTGAATTTTAATTCAAAAATGCTCCATATCTTAAAATTTATTTATTAATAAAAATTAATCTCATTTTTGAATAACAAAGTCTCCTATCCTGTCCAGAAAAGGAGAATCCCAATTTTAATACCAAATTTATATTAACTGCCTTCAAGAAAATAACAAATAATGCTTTAATTCAGATAACATCTAACATGTACATGGAATCTTTAAATTTATATGTTAAAACAGGACTTTGGGTGAATTGCTTATAGGAGTGGTGACAAAGGAAATATTAGCTATGCGGGACTGAACACAAGTGAATCGACAATGATATCTGCGGGAGGGAATGGGAATGAGAAAGTCTAAATTTTTGAACCTATATTCTGACACGAGAATTTTTTAATATATACATGATGATGAATAAAGTTGTGTAATAAAAATACACGAGTATCGATTAATAGATAAAAAAATCGTTAATCATTGAAATTTAATTTATAGTAAAAATGCTGTTAAATCAGTTTTCACATAAATCATTAAATGGATGTATATATATTTTTTAGCATATTAATTAATTTTCTCGTATTGATAAGTAAGACAATGAATAAAAATCAACTTAAAATTTTTGTTAATATTTATGGCGGAATATTATTCAAAGCCAAAAAACTATTTTTCTAAAAAGATTAGCATTGCATGTCTTCTATGATCAATTGTGAGTGTTTTAACGTTTTTTTATTAATTACTCTCATATCATTAAATCACTCACTTATCACAAGCAGATTATATGAATTATAAGAAAGTCACACGAATGGAATGCATGACAAACGGTTCAGAACGCGTCAAACCTTAAGTGTAATTAACTGAAAGGTACCGCAAACTAATTAATTAAAGTGGAAATGATAACATTCCAAATGCTGATATAGACTAGAAGTGCAAAAAAGTGAAGATTGTTGACATTTATTTAAGTTGTCTTACTTGTCTCACAATTTTTATTTTATTTCATACTAAATTGTTAAAAGTTTTAAAAACGCTTAATCTATATTTATCATATAATTTCCTCATCTGTTGTTCACTATTTTATTAGTTATTTTAAATTTTTTTAAATAATGCAAATTTTATTATGACTAAAGTAAAAATGATATGGCAATTTCATTATAGATAAACTAAGCAAAGATCAAACATATGTTTGCATTGCCATAAGAGGTTTTCTTTAACTTTAATTAGTAAGTACTCGACATTTTTTCATGCAATGACGTGAGAGAGCTTTAATCACAAATGCTTTGATTGCGGCGAAGTCACCAAATCATCTTTAATGCTTCAAATTTGAGTTTGATATAAATATTAATCAAATTATTTAATCAATCAATTAGTTATTTAAGTACTGAGTTCACTAGTTAATCACAGCCTAAAAAGAAATAAAAAAATAGAGGTTTTGCGAAAAAAAGACAAATACTTGATTCTGAAGTGTACTTTTGATAATCTAAATATTTTCAATGTTGGACTTTCACATTTTAAGTACAGTTGAACTGATTTATTAAAGCAATTTTATATGAATTTCGTCTAAAAATTATGACATGAGAGTTTAGGCTGAAACTAAGAGCAATAATTATGAGCTTAATTTGGAACCTTTTTATGACCCTAAAACCCTTCCCTAATTTTAAAAAATTTGACCCTAAAAATCCGATTTCGGTTTATTTTTAATCTCGAAAACTAAATCAAAAGTTAGCTGTATTTTTAACAAACCCTCGAAACTATAAGTGATGAACAAAAAAAATAAACTGCATGACTCAAAACGGTGAATGCTTTCGCAATCTCTAAAAAAAACCTGATTGTTTTCAAATCAAAATATCACTTCACTTTTTCTCTATAAAAGCGTTCAGAAAATAATATTTTCATTCACTTGTAGAAACTGTATTGTAAAATACTATTGTATGTTTAATTAAAAATAATCAATAAATATGACAATCATTATAGTTTACACATTATTATTGACTATAATATTAATCTTTATTGGTAAGCGTTTTTATAAGTTTTTAAGTTTTATATTAACCATAAATTGCAGGTGACATCACATGTGATGAGTCTGCGTGCGGTAATTGGGTTCCGTATAGAGAGGAGAAATGTATCAAAGTATTCGACACCCTTTCATCCTTTAAAGATGCGGACGGCTATTGCCATCAACAGGCTAGTGGTTCAAGCGGTTCAGGTTTAATCAAAATTCAATATGAAGATGAAAATCAGTTCGTAATAAATCTGTTGAAAAGCGTGAACGTTGCCAACGATGCTTGGATTGGTATGAAGTATAACAACAATTCCTATAAATTTACCGATGGCTCTGAAATAATTTTTTCAAACTGGGCTCAAGGAAGTCCGAAAAATAAGTCAGATTATTGTGTTCAAATGAGCTCAGATGAAACCATTTTCGGTAAATGGTCTGATGTTCTGTGCACTAAAAACAATCTAATAGTTTGTGAGAAATCGCAAGTTTGGTCACTCGCTTATATGCAAAATGTAATTCTAAACACAATTAAGAATCCATTTCCTGTTGGATTCACTTACGTTCAACACCCGCTCGAGTCATCACCGCGAGAGATCTGGCCGTGGATGGGATGGAGTGACGTTAGTGATGCATACGCGGGCACATTCTTTCGAGTTAGTGGTGGTTCAGCTGCTGATTTCGGAGAAGTGCAGTCCGATAATTCACCGCGAATCACAACTGTCACCACTGGTTGGAACAATCATATGAAAATAGCGATGACTGGAATATGTTACGCAACCAGCGATAGCGATGGCGGACAATGCAATCAAACGGTTGAAACCGGAGAATGGACTCCGTGGACCATTTCGGGCATGTATTCTGCGAATAATGCCAACCGATTGACGCGATACTACACATCGGGAGGAGAGGTGCGTCCGCGTAATATGGCTGTGCGTATTTGGAAACGAGTCAAATGATGATTGGAAAAGAAAAAATAAATAATTGAGTCAAATTTTCATAGTAAATTTTATTAGATTTAGTTTAAAATTAGTTTATTGTAAATTATTTTTAGAATCTTTTAAAGTAATGAATATTAAAAGAAAAATATTTAGTTACAAATAATCATAAATTTAATTTAGAGTTAAGAGATTTATTTTTTGATAACACTTAAACATAGAATTCAATATACAATTATCCTCAAAAATACAGCTAAAATTTACGTTTGTTACTACTGATACTTGACTCTTAAGTGTGACTTAAATAAGTAAAATATCCAATAAAAAATGATAATATTCAGTACTATGATAATTATAGATCATTTTAGCATTTCCTTAACATAAGAGGTTTTCTTGAACATTAATTAGTAAGCGACTAAGAATCTGTTAAAACTCGAGGTTCAGGTTCGAGCTTTTAAAATAAAAGAGCCTTAAACTCTGGTTCAATTTTCTTGTTCTACGCTGAAAACTCTATCAACATGAGGTTCAATAAAGGTTCAGATAGTTATTGAGACTTTTTTTGTATGAAAATTCAGAAAAATGTCTTTGTTTCGGGTTCCAGCAATAAACCCTTTAACCCCAACCTCTTCATCACTAGTGATGATTGCTTAAGTTAATAATACTCAATTAAAAATTCTAAAATTAACGTTTGATAATAAAAATTGACACTTAAACGTGAATAAGATAAGAAATATCTTTAATATAAAATGATAAATATTTATTTGTTGTGGACTTTAATTTTTTTGGTTCAACTGTACTGCAGTAATCAATTCATTTCTATACAAACTTTGTTCAAAGATGAACAACAAAGGTTTCACGCAATCTAATTTATTTTACCTATTGTACTGCCAACTCTGAAATTTTTTTTATGAATTTTGTAATTTTAGTGCAGTATTTTTGTAAGTAATTTTTTTAACTTAACAGTTCATAAATTTCTTTATTCTCACTAATTAAAGTACTCTAACGAAATATATTTTAATTTAATAATTGTTTGTATATATAAAAAAATTATTATAAGATATGATTAATAATTAGTTCAATCAAAGATCTCTTGACATAGAAATAAACAATAAAACTTTAATTAATTTGAATACTTTTAAATAAAATAGTTCTATTGCGTTACTTTCGAATAAAAAAAACAAATTAGCCTAATTTTTATTAAGAACTTAATAGAATATGCACTAAACTCTTAATTATTTCACTTGTAATATTTATCAAAAAATTGATTAGATTGTTATGCACGACAATGTGTGATAATTGTATTTTGAGCACTCAATCTTAAATAAAACAAGAATGATATCTCTTAAAATAAATCTCTTCAAAGCTTCTTAAACATAACTCAAGTTAGAAAAGAAAAGTTCAAAAGTTTAAAGCTTTATTATTCTCAGTTTGAAAACTAAAAATACTGGATAATCATCGGAAAATTAAATTAAACTACTTTATATTTTCAAAAAGATTATAAAGACTATTAGGTATTTTATTGAAAAAATTGCCAATAATGAGTTTTAGAGAAATATTTTGTCAAAAAACTGGAAAAAATATTTATTGACGTATAACACAATCTAATCTTTTACTCATAGAGTTAATTGCAAACCACTTTTGTTTATTCCAATTAAAACGTCATCGCATTCAACAACTATTTTATTGCTTAATATATTTACCTAATAATGTATATAAAGCAAATGTAGACAATATAAAGCAAATACAAAAGTACTATATATATAAACATATAAATACAACATAAATTTTTATTGATTTAATATCAGAGTTTTGCAGACAACTTTTTAATTTAATTGAAAAGAATTTTCTATTATTTACCACAAGTTTGTTTTCTAATCTTAAAAAAGTGAGAATTTAAATGTCAACACTTGATCTTCGAAGAGAGGAAAACTTTGAACATTAATCTTTTTTTTTTATAAAAAAAAGTGATAATTCTTTTCATAAGAAATTCTATACTATAAAAGCAGAACAAATTAAAACTTATATTATACTTTTATTAATAAAATTAAAAAGTTATAATACAATTAAATATACTAATAAATATGTGTAAATTAACAATAAATTTATTCTTAATTATGTTTATTAGTTTTGGTAATTTTTAAGCTTAGTTACATGAAAGCAAAATAATTTATTTTATTCAAATATTTTAGATAATCGTGTGTTTACTGACACGACATGTGGTAATTGGTTGACATATAAAGATGAGAAGTGCATGAAAGTGTTTGTTGAAAATGCGCAAAGTTTTGACGATGCGGTCAACACATGCCTTCAAAACAATTCCACTCTAATGGCTATTTCGTCACAAGAAGAGCAAAAGTTCATTGAAAATTATTTGATAACGCAAGACCTTTATGATGATGTTTGGGTGAGTTTGAAATATAGTAGAAATAAAAAATATAAATGGAATGACGGATCGGACGCTGATTTTACGAATTGGTCGGATGGCAGTCCGATAAATACTTCAGAGTTGTGCGTTCAGATTAATTCCGAACGCATAATGTTAGGCAAATGGTCTGACATCTCGTGTTTGAAAAAAAATCTAGCGATGTGTGAAAAACTGACAACAATAACAATTGATTTACTGTTTAAAATGAACTTGAATTTAAAGCAACAATTAGAAAACACTAATAAAGTATTAAATTCAACAGTAGAATCATTAGAAAAAACAAACAGAAAAATCGATTATTATTTTAGTAACAAATGTGTAAATTATAAAACTTTCGTTGAAAATAATACATGCAAAGCACTTATATATCCATTTAAAAGCGTACAGAGAGTTTTAGGATCACAAGCGATTGACTTATGCACTCAAAACAACGCAACACTAGTTGACACTAAGTCTTATGAAAATCAAAAAATTGTAGAGTCTTTTGTGCAACAAATCGACACCAGTAATCCTGATTTAAATAATGTTGACTTTTGGATCGGTGCGTATAGTGAATCCGGTAATTTGGTTCCGTATAGAGAGGAGATTCCGTTTAATGGTAAGTGATTTTAAAAGTTTTAAAATTTTATAATAAGCATATATCGCAGGTGACATAAATAGTGAAGAGTCTGCGTGCGGTAATTGGGTTACGTATAGAGAGGAGAAATGTATCAAAGTTTTCGACACCCTTTCATCGTTTAATGATGCGGACGGCTATTGCCATCAACAGGCGAGTGGTTCAAGTGGTTCAGGTTTGATCAAAATTAAATATGATGATGAAAATCAGTTCGTAATAAACCTGTTGAAAATCGCGAACGTTGCCAACGATGCTTGGATTGGTGTGAAGTATGACAACAATTCCTTTAAATTTTCCGATGGCTCTGAAATACCAAACACTAATTGGGCTGAAGGAAGTCCAAAAAATAAGTCAGATCATTGTGTTCAGATGAGCTCTGATGAAACCATTTTCGGTAAATGGTCTGACGTTCTGTGCACTAAAAACAATCTAATAGTTTGTGAGAAATCGCAAGTTTGGTCACTCGCTTATATGCAAAAAGTAATTCTAAACACAATTAAGAATCCATTTCCTGTTGGATTCACTTACGTTCAACACCCGCTCGAGTCATCGCCGCGAGAAATCTGGTCGTGGATGGGATGGAGTGACGTTAGTGATGCATACGCGGGCACATTCTTTCGAGTTAGTGGTGGTTCAGCTGCTGATTTCGGAGAAGTGCAGTCCGATAATTCACCGCGAATCACAACTGTCACCACTGGTTGGAACAATCATATGAAAATAGCGATGACTGGAATATGTTACGCAACCAGCGATAGCGATGGCGGACAATGCAACCAAACGGTTGAAACCGGAGAATGGACTCCGTGGACCATTTCGGGCATGTATGCCGGGAGTAAACCCAACCGATTGACGCGATACTACACATCGGGAGGTGAGGTGCGTCCGCGTAATATGGCTCTGCGTATTTGGAAACGAGTCAAATGAATGGATACGAAAGAATTAAGATTTAAAATAATATTTCATAGTAATTTTTAATACACTTAGTTTAAAATGAGTTTGTTGTAAATTTGTTTTATATTCTTTTAAATTATTGATTATTAAAAGCAAATATTTTAGTTTAAAATTATTTTAAATTTAATAAGAGTTAAGATATTATTAACACTTAAACATATTTTTATATACAATTACCCTCAAAAGTAATTTATAACACTTGAACATAGATAATTATGTACATTTACCCTTAAAAATACAGCCTTAAGATTTTTCAATTAAAGCACATATAATTTTGCGAACGTACGAATGATATGGAAATTTCAATAATGTAAAATTAAGCAAAGACCTTACAATTTTATTGCTGTGAAATGTAATTAGGCTGAATCTTTAAATAGTAAGTATTCGACATTTTTTTCATATTAGCGTTTTAATCATAAGTGCTTTAATTAAGGAGAATTCATCACAAATCATCTTAAATGCTTCAAACTTGTCTTATATTAAAATTACTTATCATTATTAGAATTATTAAATCTATTATATTTTAATAAATTAAGTGCTAACTGCTTCATGTTATAAAAATGCCAAACAAAAGCAAACAAAGAAATTAGGGTTGCAAATCAGATATTGCGGCTGAATTTACTGATCGCGAGTAATTTTCGATATCTTCCTTGTTGTTTTTGAGCGTTTGATAATATCCAAAATTTTAAATAAAAAGTGTTATGATAAGTAATAAACTACAAAATGCTAATTCAATATTAAAAAATAATAAATTAAGACATTTAGAATCTTTCAAAAACTTCTTAAATTGCGAACGCATTTTTCTCGATTTGCTTTGTAAATTTTTAATTTGCGTAATTTTTCCAACCCTGTAATAAATATTTTTCTGCTTTTTGCTGGTTTATTATTTTTTTTTGCTTATTTTTACTTTACCAAAATTACCATTTCTTATCGTAGTTGAAAAATGTCGGGTAACAGTATATTATTGGGAAGATACGAATAAATATTTTTTATATATACCTTAATAACAATCAGTTACAAACATTTAACATAAATATTTTATTTCCCGCATCTTTAAAGGATGAAAGAGTGTCGAATATTTTGATACATTTCTCCTCACTATACCGCATGCAGACTATTCGCAAGTTATGTCACTTGCAATATATGGTTAAACTAATGCTTAAAATTTAAGAAATCACTTACCACTCAAAGATGAAAATAATAGTTAGAAGTGTATAAAATCTTGTAATTATAGAAAATTAGTTACTATGTTTATTAAACATTTATTAGAAAATAAAGCGTCAGTACCTATTATAATAGAGAAATAAATATTTTTAAACGCTTTTTGTAGAGAAAAAGTGAAGTGACTTTTCGATATATCAAGAAAATCTCTATTTTTTTGTTGTTAAAATTTTCGTTGTTATAAAGTTTATTTATCTTACTTCGATAAAATCAAGGCAGGTATATGGATTTGACTTTGTCTGTGTGTCCGTATGTGTGTCCCTACTTTGGGCGGTAATATTGTATAAAACCAGGACTAAACCGGCATATGCTACTTATGGCGGTAATACAGTATAAAACCCGGACTAAACCGGCATATGCCATTTTGGGCGGTAATATAGCATAAATCCCGGAATAAACCCGCATATACCACTTTGGGCGCTAATATAGTATAAAACCGGGAAAAAAACCATTCTGCAACTGGAACAAATCATTCTGCTTTAATTGTTAAAAAAAATAACCAAATCATATTAAATGTTTCAAATTTGACTTTGATATCAATTATTCTTGTATTAATAAAGTGCTGAGTTCTTGAGTTAATTAAAGCCTATTAAAATGCTAATATTGACGTTTAATACTAATAAATAGTGATGAGCATCTCTCAAAAACTTAGATTTATGTAAAAGCTGATATAAGCTAATTTTTTTAAACTTTTAGCTTAAAATTAGAATTTTAAAAACTTTTCTATCTTATATTATTAAAGAATAGTTTTAACACTCTAATATAGCTAATAATAGAAGAAACAAAAAATCATGTTTATTGTTTAATTTAAAATTACTCAAAATTTAGTTTTTTGAATTGCAGCTCGATATCAAAGCTTGAGCTGTAAGCTAAGCTAAGCTTGTAATAAATTCTTTTGAGCTGATCTATTTTTGAATTGAGATATGCGACTTAGGCTTTCGGTTATCCATACGTAGCTATTGATTTTAAAACTGAGAGTTGAAATAACCATAGAGATGTGTAACATTTTTTTGTGAAATAACTTTTCATTAATAATTTATCAAATTTCTTCTTAATTATCTATAAATCTAATCTTTGTCATTTTCACATAATATTCTGAAATTCTAATTAAATGTTCGAAATATTTCTATGAAAGATTTAAAATCGATATTATAATCAGTTATAAAATTTTTATTATTAAAATGCTTTAAAATACGCTAAATAACACAATTCATGGCGAGTTCTTAGGCTATCGTATCGCGTATCGCAAACATGGGATAAATATGGCAGAAGAGCGTGAAATTACTCTTAGAGATCCCGATCTGACCGAAAGTGTCAGCGTATTAGAGAATATTTGCATTTATTTTATTACAAATAAATAAAATATATTTGCCATTAAAGTCGGTATTTTAATTCTTTGTTATTATTTATTTTAAATCTTATTTTAGTCGTTCATAATTAAAAGGTTGGAACCGTTCACTGAATACGTGATATCTCTTCAAATATTTAATCCGGCTGGCGGTGGACCGATCACTAACATGAGTGATGTGTGTTTATATTTAACTTTCATTATGACACTAAATTATTCTATAAATTAAAATAACTATTTTATGATAAAAAATACAAAATTAATATTAATGTAAACCACACACTACTCTATAATTAGTTGAATCTGCTGTTCGCGATATCACTGTTCTCAACGAATTGGAAACGTATTTAAATAATACGCCCACAACAGCGACACTAAATAATATTGAAAACCAATTAAATATCACTCAAACAGAACTCAGTGGCATTATAATTAAAGGTTCCGTCGGTACGTTTAAACCGCGGTTAAAACAGTGGTTTTTCCTAGCTGTTTGGTGTGGTTATTTTTTTAATAGGTTTATATGAAATATGCCTGTTTAGTCCGGGTTTCATTCTATATTACCAAGTGTGACAAGGACACACGGACAGACAAAGTCAAATCCATATACACCTGCCTTGATTTTATCGAAGTCAGATAAAAAAGTTCTTTAATATTGAAAATTTTAATCAATAATTGTAATGTTTTGTAAACGCTTTTGTAATTTCAAAATAACAAGCACCTCAAACCGTTATCTTATTGTACGTTGAAAAATATCGGTTACCAGTATGTTACTGAAATAGTCTGAGTAATCATTTTTGTGAGATACGATAAAAAGAACAATTTGAAAATTTAGACCAAAAATTTAATTTTTGGCACAATTATTAATTGTAATTTAAATTCTGATTAATTCTACTAAATTTAATTTTTAATTAATTACAGAGTGTAGTCATTTAATTTATTGGCAATGCGTTTATTTATCTCACTTTTTCCCAAACACGAACCGTCATATTTCGAGGCCGAATCTCTCCACCAGATGTGTAATATTTTGTCAGTCTAGAGAAACTGTTAGCCCACTGACAGCTTACTGTTCACGGAGTCTAAGAGTTAAGAGGTATGGTTTGTGGACATTCATTGCTTTCACAAATTTCAGTCATTGTTACACCGATATGACTGTTCCAAGTAGTGATAATATTTGGCGGTGAGTTTTCTTTCTGAATTTGTCCAAAATCAGATGCTGTTCCACCAGTGACTCTGAAGAATATTCTCGAATATGCGTAACTGACATCACTCCATACCATATGCGGCCAAAGATCTATGGGCGATGACTTGTTCTGTAGTTTAACGTAAATTAAACCAACAGGAAATGGATTTTTTATTGAATTTAGAAATAAACTGAAAATACTCGAGTTACAACACTTGTTATTTTTCGTAAACTATTAAATTGTTTTTAGTGCACAGAACGTCAGACCATACACCGAATGTAGTTTAATCAACTGATTTTAACAATAATCTGATTTGTTTTTCAAACTTTCTTGAGACCCGTTTGAGTATACAATTTCTGTGCCATCATATTATATAGGCATTAAGGTCATACTTGACAACAATCGAAGAATCGTTTGAAACGTTCGTGCTTTTCAACATATTTATTACAAACTGATTCTCACCTTCATATTGAATTTTGATCAAAACTGAACCGCTTAAACCAATACCCTGTTGATGATAATAGCCATCCCCGCGTCTTTAAAAGAGGAAAGTTCATCGACTATTTTGATACATTTCTCCTCTCTATATCAAACCCAATTTCCGCATGAAGACTCTTCACAAGTGATGTCACTTAACAATATATGGTTAAACAAATGCATAAAACCTTATAAAATCACTTACCACTGAAGATGAAAATAATTAATAATTTAGCATTAATAGTCATAATTATTGACTGGGATTTATTAAACATTTATTTGAATATAAACAGACAGTTTCTACTAAATAAAGAGAAATATATATTTTATAAACGCTTTTTATTGTGAGAAAGTGAAGTAATTTTTCGAATTATCAAGAAAATTCGTTATTTATTGCGAACACCTTCACCCTTTTATATCAAGCAGATTATTTTTTTGTTCATCACATTATTTTTGAGAATTTGATTAAAAAAATGGAACACTGCTAGCAATTGACAATAGACTTTTAGAATAAATATAATAATCAATTATAGAATTTATTATCACATACAAGACACTTCAGAACTTTATTTAGTAAGTCTTATTAATATTTTTTTTGCAATTCATTGCTTTTACAAGAAATATAAAATTATTAAATATATTTGCTTTTCGATAATGTGTTTTGGTTCACATATTCTTCTTAATTTATTATCTGAGCCTAAGGCTTGATTTTCCTATAACAAGCAGTACTTATAACATGCATCATTATCTATAATATAGATTCTATATGGTGTTATTATTAAAAATTTTATTTGACTGCACTAAATATTACAGTAATTATATGAATCAAATCTGTTACTACAGTAATTTCATAAATTTTCGTAATATAATCTCTCGCTTTATTTAACTTTATTTGGTTTAAAAAAAAGTTCGATTATTAACTTTGCTTTATTTTTTGTGCAAAGTTTAAGCCACAACAGCCAATAATATCTTAATATATAGGCGTAGCCTAAAGTCTAATCACTATTTTACCTTTGGACAAATTTCATATAAAAATAAATCTGATAACTCAGTTCAATTGTACTTAAAAAGTGAATATAAAGACCAAATCAGAAAATATAATCCATAGATAATAGCCATCACTGCATTTAACTTCATTAATTTACTCAAGGATCAAAAGCAGATTTCTAATAACGTCAGTCCGATTGGAATGCAACACAAAGATATAAAGAATCCGTTAATTAAAACACAAGTGTAAAATGCACATATAATTATGGAGAATGTAAAAATGATATGACAATTTCAATAAAGAAATACTAATCAAAGATTAAACACATTTTTTGAATTGCCATAAAATAAGGAGTTGTATTGAACTTTAATTAGTTAGTGCTCGAAGTTTTTTCGCGAATGACGTGAGAGAGATTTAATCTCAAGTGATTTAATTGCTGATACTTGACTCTTTAATGTGACTTAGATAAAGAAAATAATCAAAATAAGATTATAAATATTTATATTTTGTGAATTTTAATATTTTAGTGCAACTGTACTGTACTGCAGTAATCAATGCATTTCTATACAAATTTTTATTCATAGAAAAACAACAAAGGTTTCAGGTATACTTAATGAGTTTTTTTTATTAAAATCCTACTCTCTGGAAAAATTTATGAATTTTGTAATATTAGTGCATTTTTTAACCTTTTTTGGTAATTATACAGATCAAAAAAATAATATATTCTCACTATCAAAAGTACTTTAACGAAAGAAAATTCAATGTCAGAAGTGTTTACGATAAATTTTTTTTAAAGATTTAATTAAATATAATTAATTCCACATTTAATTCGTTAGATTTTTTTTATCAACCACTCATATTAATTTGAGTACATCTTAAGAATCTAATCATAACTTCTTCACGTATAGATAATTCATTTGACGTTTTCTCTATAAAAGTCTTTCAAGATTTAGTGTTTACTCATAAATCAAAGCAAAGCTCGTGTTTGATTGTTACGTTTTCAAAATTCTTTTTAAATACTATTGATTACAATTATGTTATTTTTCAAAATATTTCTCATTATTTTCTGTTTTTGCAGTGAGTTATATATGTTTTTAATAAAGAAGTTGCATATATTTATTTTAATTTTAAATTTAATCAAAATTAATTATTATTTGCTATAATTTCAGCGAAATCACTGTTTGCTGACTCAGTATGTGGTGATTGGCAGACATATAACGATGAGAAGTGTTTCAAAATATTTGATGCGTTACAGAGTTATGACGAAGCGACCAATACTTGCATTCAATACAGCGCCACTATAGTTACAATATCATCACCTGAAGAACAAAAGTTTATAGAAACTTATTTGTTCACAACACATAAAATTGTTGAGAATGTATGGACAGGTTTGAAATACACAAACACTACATATAAATGGATCAATGATTTGGAAGCAAATTTTACGCATTGGTCAGAAGGCAATCCCAAAAACAGGTCAGACTATTGCGTGCAATTAAATTCGGATGAGTTAACAATAGGAAAATGGTCTGATGTTTCGTGTGCTAAAAGAAATTTAGTGATGTGTCAGAAACTGCCAACAATTACTATGCAATTATTACAGAATATGTTATTAAATACAAAAAATAGATTGGAAATTAGTATAATTCAACAAAACATTACTAATCATATGTTATTAAACGAGTTGTCAGTATGTAAAAAACAATTCGATTATTTTTTTAGTGACAAATGGATTGAATTTCAAACATTTGTTGAGAATAACACACGAAAAGCATTCTTCTATCCGTACAAAACACAATATCAAGTTAACCGATCAGATGCACTGCAGATATGCAGACAATACAACGCATCACTCGTTGACATCGAATCAATCGAAAAACAAAAACATGTCGAATCATTTTTGCATAAAATTAACCCGAAATTAGAACACGACCATTATTGGTTGGGCGGTTATATCGATCCATTAGATGATTATAAATATAAATGGTTGAACAGTGGAAATTTATTGACGTATACAAACTGGGCTTCAAGTCAACCTATGATTACTTATCCATCGATAATCATTGCTTTCAATACTGCGCAATCATATTATAGTCAATGGTGGAGCACAACACCTGATAACATGCGTAACGTTTTTTGTGAAATAACTTTTCAATAATAAGTTGATTATCAATTTCTTCTTAAATAAATATAACAATATTAAGTCTTTAAAATAATCAAATTTTGATTTTTGTTTAATATTAATGATGAGAAGAAATTCTAATTAAACGATTGAAATATGTATTTAAAAAATTATCATTCATTTTTAAAATCTGAACTATGTATCAAAAATAAAAAATGTTATGAAAATGCTTTTAAAATAAACTAAATATAACCTGACATATTTACTGATTTATTGATATAATAGGATTGGCTGACCATAAATATAGTTTTCTTTGATAACCAATAATAGAATTCAAATATTTATACGTAACATTCGCCGAGTAATGCAGCGCTGATGCATTGTTAAGAATCGAGAATAATTTGTATATACCGACACTGCAACTGTTAATGAATGTCTATTTCATGGCAGACTTCACTTAATTAAAAGTATTGGAAAAAGAATTAATTAAGATATAAGAGTAATCTCCTAACAAAATATTACATTACTATGCATTATGATTCACTATAATTAGCTAAATATTTTTTATCGTCACAAAAGAGACAGTATTTTTATTAATAACTAAACGACTCATTAATTTTAATATGTGTTTTAGATTTAAAAAACTAACATGAAATTATTGTGTATTGCTTTCGAACATATTAGTGAGACAGAAAAAAAAACAAATCAAAATCTTATTTCGCAAAACACATTATAAGGTGTAGTGGCATCCGATTTATACCATTTTCCTTTATTTGCATTTTCATAATTCGTAATCACAACGTATGGCAAATTAGCCGCATTATTATCCGACGCCCAATTAGTATAATTAAACTCATTTCCACTGTTTTCCCATTTATATTTACCAGCGGATGCGTCATAGAAACCTCCGATAAAAAAGTGACCATATTCTATGTTTATGTTTATTTCATACAAAAAGGATTGAACGAGTTTTTGTTTTTCTTCTGACTCGATGTCGACGAGTGTGGCGTTGTTTTGTTTGCATAACTTTATAGCGTCTGATCGCGTCTGAACCTTTGCTTGTGATTTGTATGGATAGATGAGTGCTTTGCGTGCATTGTTCTCCAGAAATGTCTTAAAGTTAATCCATTTATCGCTAAAAAAGTAATCGAAGTAATTGCTTGTGTTTTCTAATTTTCTTCTGGTGTCGACTAACAAATTCATCAGTAGTTGCAGTGTTAATTTCGGAGTTTTCTTACACAACGCTAGATTTGATTTCGTACACGAAATATCCGACCATTTTCCTAGTGATAGCTCATCGGAACTGATTTGAACACACAATTCCGTGTTATTCTTCGGACTATTTTCTGACAAATTAGTGAATTCCGCTTCGAACTCATTTAACCATTTATATTTCGTGTCACTGTATTTCAAACCTGTCCAAACATTTTCTACGATTTTGAGTGTTGTGAACAAGTAATTTTCGATAAAATGTTGCTCTTCTATTGAATGGATTGTAACTATTGTTGAATTGTATTGACGACAGGCATTCACTGCTTCATCATAGCTCTGAACGCTTCCAAATATTTTGAAACACTTTTCATCTTTGAATGCTTGCCAATCATCACACACTGTATTCGCAAACAAAATATTTTCTGTAATAGACAATAAATTTAAAATTTTCTTATTCGAACTAAATTATAATATAATATACCGAAACAAATTAATATAATTATTATTGAATTTACTATTTTAATCATTGTTTGTGTATATTACTAATTTTTTATTAATAAATCGCATTAATATAGATTATACTTATGAATATGACAGTTAAATATTTTTTCGGCTTTTATACAGCTTTCAATTCACGTATTTTTATTAAATGACGTTACGTTACATTTTATCTTTCAAATATCATTGTTGTTGTGTCTAAGGTTTATGTGTTAACGGGTTAATGTTAATATACTTAAATAACACTGTTGTTATAAAAAAAATGTCATGTATGCCTAATATTTTGCTTTAAAACTAAATTTCTATAATTTTTTTGCTTGATTTTCAAATACCTTTAGTATCTAGTAATTATCCAAGCATTTAAATCAATTCATATTTGTTAACAACTTTTTTTATAATTCAAGCAAATAACTGATTTAATGTTATCATTGAATGTATTAGTGATCAGTATTATATCTTAGAGGACAGGATGTGTCAATTTATAGATTAAGAAAGCATTCGATTTCTGCGAAAAGATAAATAAGAATGAAACGTATGCCACAGTGAATACAATTTTTGTTTCGAAAAATTTAGCTCATCTTAAAATCTATAATCAAATTTATGTGTAAACTAAGTGCGAATGCTATGAGCAATAATTAAGCGCAATTTTATTTTATTTAATAAAAAATGTTTAGTTTTCAACACTAATTGTAATGATTTGCACGGAAAAGAGTTGGTTTCTATATTTATTCTGCTACTTTAACACATAAATAAGGAGCGGATTTTTCGGTTTTAACCGAACAAATTTTATGAGTTAAAACCTCGGTTAGAACGATTATGAAGAACTTTTGAGCTAAAATAAACATTTTAAGAGAAGGTTTACCTAACCGGAAAAAACCGAATTTCGAGGTTGCCGACCGAACAATCGAAATGAGATTTTTAAACCGAAATTCAATATTTTACAGTGGAAGTTGAACAAAATATTATAAATAGTTTAAAAAACTCATTAAAAAGATTAGAAAACGCCATTAAAATACGATAAATTCATCATAAAAAACTGATTTGAAAATTTCACTTTAAATTAAAAATTTTTCAGCTTAATTTTATTACAAAATATGTTCAATTTAATTCAGACTAAATTATTCTCATAAAATAATATAATAATGATTAATTAGGATAAAATAAAATTCTTTTCATAAACAATTTGATAAAATTCGTTAACCGAAATACTTAACCGAATCTGGCTACTTTTTTCAACTGATAACCGACCGAAATAAGACTTTTTTCTGACCGAAAAATCCGCTCCTTACACATAAACTACGCTGATATGCTTTCTCGCTTTTGGACATTCGGTTTCGAAATCTAATATATTAGAGATAAAAAATGTAGGCTGAGCCTAAGACTTGGCAAGAGTCTCTAGGCTGACAGACTTGTAGTTGTCGTATGCTTTAGGCTTAGTCAAATAAAAAAACTGTAAGATAAGTCTTCGGCTCAGCTTGAGTCAAAATCTTAGGCCGCCTATATAGGCTCTGTAAAATTTAAACACTGAATAAAATTGAAATTAATAATAAATTTTAATGATAAAAATTATTTACACAATTTAAATTTGAATACCGCTTAAATGTATAAAATAACTAAAACAACAATTTTTTAAATTTAATCAATGAAATTTTTATGCCAAATTTAATTTTTCAGAAATTACTATATAATGTACAGCCTAAGGTTTAGGTGGACTAAAATGTTCGTCTCATAATATATATATTAAATGATATCGTTTTTGAATTTGTGATTATTTTAGTTGTATTTTTATTTTAATTACTCTCATATATAATAGCAATCATTCCTCTTTACTTCTTTAAGTCACTCAAGTATTAGAAAGCAGATTATATGAATTTTAATAACGATACACGTTAAGGAGCGCTAGACAAAAGTTTGAAAATAAAAATTTCGAAACTAAATTTTGAAACATAATCAATCCTAAATTTTTTTAAAACATTCTCTAAAGTTTCTGTTCAAAAAATATAATTATAATTATGCGAATTTTGACCGTAAAAAAGACTTGAACATTCAAATTCTCATTTTTTATCACAGAAAATCTATATAATCCGATAAAGCTATGAAGATGTATAAAATAATCTAATAATTTTATTTTTATTTGTGGTCAAAGAATGCACGTTTACCGGCATTTATCTGCCAAATACAATTCCTAAAAGTGTGTTAAAACGTAAAAAATTAATTTTTAATGTTAACAATTAATGCAGATGAGAAATGTTGTGTAATTAAAACATACTCGAGTAATAGGTAAAAAAATCCTTACTCAATGCACTTTACTTTACTGTGAAGATACAGTAAAATACGTTTTCACATAAATCATTAAATGTATCGCAAGCAGATTAAATGAAATATAATGACGTCATTACTATTGGAATTCAAGACAAAAGTTTCAGAACGCGTTGGAAAACATCAAAGCTCAAGTTTATTAACACTAAAGTACTGCAATTTAATGAATTAAAGTGGAAATAATAACATTCCTAATGCTGACATAGACTAGCATTGAAATAATTTAATTTTTATTTTATTTCATAATTCACTGTTAAATGTTTTAGAAACGTTTAATATATATTCATTAAATATTTTGACTCTCCGTTATTCACTATTTTATGAATTCATTTAGAATTTTTTAATTATTGCAATTATAATTATGATGAAAGTAAAAATGATATGGCAATTTCAATAAAGATAATCTAAGCAAAGATCAAATAGTTTTAGTAACAGTAATTAGTAAATACTTCAACATTTTTTCATTCATGACGTGTTAGAGCTTTATCAACAAATGCTTTAATTAAGTTAAAGTCAAGTTAGGCCGAAGTCACAAAATCATATTTAATGCTTTAAACTTGAATTTGATATAAATATTAATCAAATTAATTAATCAATCAATCAATCATTTAGTTAGTTAAGTAATGAGTTCTCCACTTAATGACAGCGTATAAAAAATGAACAAATTGACTATTTTTACTAATACTTGTCACTTAAGTGTGCATTTGATAATCTAAATAACTAATATAATCAAAAAAATTTCTAATGTTTGACTTTCACATTTTAAGTACAATTGAACTGATTTTATATAAATATTGTCTAAAGGTAAAAAAGCGATGAGGGGTAATGGCTGAATCTAATATTTGTTAAAATAATAGGCTTTTTAGGCATTAGATATGCCTAAAATATAATCACTCGAAAAAATTCAAGTTAGTAATCAAACATTTTTAAGCAAATAAATGTTAAATAATAGCGAAAGAGAGTATTTTATAATTCATAAATCAAATGAAATCTAGGCATAGGTTTAGACTTTTTATTAAGCAAAAAATATATATGAAATAAAAAATTCTATACACGGCAATTTTATACACGTCAAGGATCTATTCCATTGATGAGCTTAATTAATATACTCGAATGAGTAAAACAATGGTTTATAAAATAAAATTATATATTAAGAAATGTTCTTTAAAAAAAAGTAAAAGTATTAACTTATTTCCTATTTTTCACTTCAATAACCGTACTTTACTCTTCCCGAAAAATTTTCATCACTTAAAATAGTGAGTTTTCTTTTATAAACATAATTCTAGAGTTTTTTTTACTAACGTCACTAATAAATAACTAAAGTGACTTTTGTCACGAATAATTAAACACTTAGTTAAGGAAATTATTTTACAGATCTATGTTCTAAAGTGTTTTTCGCACACGATTTTGTTGAGTGATTGTCACGTAATACTAAATTTATTTATAGCAACACACAATGCTGAATAATTAATGCAAAAATTGATAAAAACACTTATGTCATTCTCGCTTTTTTCTTTGACGCGATTAAATTCTTATCAGGTATAATAAGTTTTTTTTTGTTAGAAAACAATTATTTGTTATTTTTAACAACTTTTCGAAAAATATCTTCAAGCCTGAACCTTTATTTAATTTAATAACAGAATTCCACCCAACCATCACAGAAGGCTATAGGTAACAAAATATTTAAAAAAAACTGGATAAAAACAGCACTTTGTGATAAACTTTTATGCTATGGATTTGCAAACTTTAACAAAGCTTGCTTTATTACTCTTTGTCTGCTGCTATGGGCACAACCTGTAAAAATTTGTCTTTGCTTTGTGCTTAGTTGATTCAAAACTACGTATAAAGTTTGGCGAGTCAAGTGTAAAAGAAGTTGAAATTAATTGAGACAACAAAGAGTAAATCATATTTATTAATCCAAATTAACTTAAAATTCAAACGTTGTAATGTATACGATGGAACTTAGGTTTTATGTCTACAGAATTACAGAAACTCAGACATAGTGTAAAAAGATTATAAGTAATAAGTATTATAAGGATATAAGGATTAGATTAAAAATGGGAATGAGATGAGAAGACTAGTGTTTGCTATAATATCAAATTCCATGATCATTATAAAAGACAAGAAAAGTTTAGAATAGTTTATTATTAGTGCTATAACAGTGAAACTGAATTAAGAGAAGTAATATTAATTCAAATAAAACATGGATAAATTCTTAATGATTTCATTTATTCTAATTTTTATAATTTTAAATAAATTTGATGAGTTATTAGAAATAACATACTGTATATATGTACTAAATAAAGAAATAAATTTTAGGTGAAATCAAATGCGATCAGTCATCATGTGGTGATTGGTTGGCATTCAAAGAGGAAAAGTGTTTCAAGATCTTCAACAATATAGCACCGCTATCTTATAAAGACGCGGAAGGAGTTTGTTACCAACAGGCAAACGGATCCACTTTGCTTACAGTACGTTATTCCGAAGAAAATCAGTTAATATCAAACATGTTAAAGAACATTAACGTTGCGAATGACGTGTGGAGTGGCATCAAATACGACAACAATACATACAAATTGTCTGACGGTTCTCAAGTGATTTATACAAACTGGTCTGAAGGCAGTCCAAAAAACAAATCCGATTCTTGTGTTCAG
>JAQIVF010000413.1:0-23176 GCA_034698365.1 Steganacarus magnus
TTAAGATTCATGTCAAATAATTTTGCCCACAAATTAGAGAGCATTGATCTCTTAACAAATTGGTTAAACTATATAATCACTTATAACGCCTATTTCCTGGTGTTTTTGAAGCGATAGTACTAACAGCTTAAAAAATAATAGACTGCACATTAAATCTTAATTTATAGGAAATTTTTATTCGAGTATTAGTCAATTCATCCATTTAAAATTACTAGATTGTGCTGTATTTTGCATTTTTAACTTAGAAAATTAATTATTTTGATAAAAAAATTATATTTTGGTATCCAATTTCTCAATTTATTCCGTTTTTATGCATTGTATGCAAAAAAATTATTGATTAAGCATTTTTGTTCAGTTATTATCTCTAGCAATGGATGGCTTGACGGGCGCTTTTCAGGAAAAAATGCGTTCTGAGCATAAAACACAATCTGGACATATGATGCTACAAATGAACCTTTGGTCAACTCTATTCTTAGGGGTAGCCATGATTCTGAGTGGAGAATTGTGGAGATTTATTGACTTTGTTGGTCGTTATCCGTACGTCATTTACAACATCTTAGCATTTTCAGTGCTGAGCGCAATCGGACAGGTTTTTATATTAATAGCTTACTATTTTCATATCATTTGATAGAATTTATTTATTTAGATGTTTATATTTTTAACTGTGTCTGAGTTCGGACCACTTCCATGTTCAATCATAACAACAACGCGCAAATTTTTCACCGTTTTAGCGTCAGTTATATTTTTTAATAATTCTTTGTCTAATAGACAATGGATTGGAACTTCGTTGGTATTTATAGGTCTAACGTTAGATAGTATTTATAGTAAAAGTAGTCCTAAAGTGAAATAATTTCAATTCTTATTTATTATTTATTTATTTTTTACAAATAAAATTTGAAATAAAACCTAATTAACTTAATAGTGCGTCATAGTTGCATATCAGTTGCATATCAGATCTTTCTTTAATCACCTCATAATTGCTTAAAATATCGAAAATAATTTCTATGAGTATAATTCAGAAAAATGAGTTAAAAACACTACAAATAAGTAACAAAAATATATGGTATATATTAAAATTTTAAAAATAAATCTCAAATTCAAAAAAATATATTGCAAACTATGGACCATCTTTAACATTAATTTTATCTGCATATTGTTTAGCAATATTATCCTCCAACTGTCTGTACCGCTCTACTAATGGAGTGTAAATAGAGTTGGCGTCAGATGCTGGTGTCGCCGCCACACTAAATGTGTTGCTATCAAATTTTCCAATCATTTCATTAAAGCTAATATTTTCTTTAATTAAGGCTAGTAAATATCAAGAAAATAAGTTAATTCAATTTAAATTATTATATAGCAAACTTACAATATTTAGCTATAAAAGCGGATCCAATACAAGCTGAGTTTGGTTTGTTTTGTATGATTACGGGAGAGTTAAAAACATCAGCTAAAACTTGTAAAAATGCAGAATTAGCTGACGCTCCACCAGTTGCCAACACTAAACAAAATTTTATGGTTGATAAAACATTTATAATTTTATTTAAAAAGTAAACCTCTTGTTTGAGGACCAATAGTATAACCGAGATTCTCGGATCGCACTCTTAATCGAAGAAATTGTCCCTCAATGCACGCGCGAACATCGACTTCTTTTGAGAAGCGCGACACCTCATTGTCAAATTTGTTGAAGCGATAATCTCCAGATATTACAGGATAGATTTCTTTAAAATCAAGATAAAATCCAATATTGCCAAAGTTGCCGCGTGGTGTCGAGTCGAGCAGTTCATTAAACAGTTTCCAATCTCCTTCGGCGCAATCATCTCGAATTCTTTCGCGAGTTCGCGAACCATTTTTAAAGCAAATAAGTGCCATATAAGTATTTTCATCGATTGGATTTCTCAGTATATGACCATCTAGTGCTGGCTTTGGGTGTGAAAGCCATAAGAAAACAGTATCACTTGTGCCTAAACTGATGGCCACATCGTTCTCATTAAGACACATACCAGCCAGCGATGCAGGATTGTCTCCTAAATGCAAATCATATATTTACTTAATTTATTTAAATATCAACCATTTTTAAATATATAGCGTAAAACCTAAAATTTATAAAATAATATTACATTATTGAGAAATGTTATTTTAGAACATCAACCAAACAAATTAAGCACTAAAAATTCAAATGCGTTTTATTCATAAGCATAGGTGAAAATTATTTTTTTGTAAATACGTTATGACTACCTGTAAAAGAAGTGACAACGCATTCTTCGTTAAAACCATACCGTTCGACGAAGTATTTGCTAATTGGTCCTAAAATAGATGTGGATGGCACTAAACTTTCGCCTAATTTGGTTGAAAGTAGTGGTGCGCACGAATCTAAACAGATTTGCGCCCATTTGCATGTTGTTATATCCAGAAGATTCATTCCCGAGCCATCACTTAAATCGATGGGAGCGTAATCACCTAAAAACAGTGACGCACCAAAACTACTTACGAGTGATATACGCTCTGTTTGGTGATAAACCTCCGGTCGATTCTCGTATATTTTTGCGATTTGGTTTCCAGTGAATCTCTCGTATGCTTTAGAACCGGTAATATTTGCTAACTGTTGCGCGCCTCCAACTAATTGCTCCAATTGTCGACACTGTTTAGTAGTACTCGAATCCATCCAAATTGGAGAATCATGTACTGAGAAACAGGTGGCTAATTGTTCGTAAAGAAATTTGTTGCTGTTTAAGTTTTTCAGAACAATGTTCGCTCCTTTCTTCCAATACACGCTTCCGTGCTGTTGACCCGAACCTGATATCGCTGCCACCGAACTATAATCAAGTCCAGTAATCTTCAGTCTTTCCAACACTAGTATAATTATGATTAACATTGCTTTAGTTAATTTAACAGTAATTTAGGTCATATTCTATACCCATACCCATATCAAGCGCTTTAATCCACATAATTGTGGGTGCAGTGACCGTATGGTTATCGGGATGGTGTTCAACACCGCCATGGGTTCTAATTGTGCGTTCATTTTTTACATAGAAATTAATATTTTATTTAATCAAGACTCAATCGACATCTAATTTAGAGATATGTTTTTATAAACTTAAAAATAAATCATTATTAATATTAATAAATGATCTAAAAAGTAATGAAAAATATGTTTAGTTGTGATTAAATTAAAATGGATCTAATTTTAATCAGATGACATTAGTTTTATCAGACTGTTTGAAACAGCCTTGAGGTTAAACTTCAAATAAATGGTATAATAATAATTGAATGAAATTAAAAATAAATCACAAGCACTAATATACCTAAACTCAGGCAAATCATAATCAAATTGAACGCATGCCTCGTTTATTATTTCCAAATTATCGTTAATCGCGACTGCTTTCAACTTTCAAAATTAAAAATAAAGTTTGTGTAACTTGAAAATATATATTTTTTATGATGATATGCTAATTAAGAAAATAAAATGAATACCTGTTGAGTGCTGAAGTCAAATCCTAAATAAGTTTTTTCGCTCATAGTTTATTTCGTAAATAATATTACGATATTATTATTTAATTTAATATACTTGAATATTTTACGTTTTAAGTAAACATTTCGTTTCCGTTTAGAATATATTTGCGAATTCACAGCGCATTCAATTAGACTAAAAGGTCAATGAGAAAAAACTCTTATTAAAATTGATATCTAAATGATAGATTTAGCGATAGGTGTCACTATTTTCACCAATACTTTAACTTTTCATTACAATGTTTAAAAGTTGGAAAACTTACGAGTTGTGCTTATCATAAAAAAAGTTTAGTTTTACTCTTCTGGTATACTCGTAACAGGTTTTATTATAATTTTTAAGACAGACTATTGGTTTAGATTCAGGCAAATTCTGTTAACTCTGTAAATGATACTCGAAATGCTTTGGAAAGAATAAAAATTTATTTGATATAAGTGAGAAATTTTTCATAGTTTGTACCAAAAAAAAATAGTAGCGCTTTGCAAAACTCAACTCACTTAAGCGCGATTTTTCAAATTCATTGATAAAGAAAATCAAAAAATGTTTATCTTTAAAAGTTTTTTGTTTTTTAATGTTGAGTATTTGAATTGGTGGACCAATTGGCGCACACTATCGCAGTGAGAGACTGACTGTACTGATTGTATAGACTGAGTACGTATCGCTGTATCGTTGTATTGGATACGCCTAACCAGAAGTACGCCGTTTATTTGTCAGTGGGATTATGAAAAATGGTCTCAAATTATAGATACCATTTTTAGAATGCACGACACACGACCAAATAGTTTGTTGGCTTTAGTTTTAATGTAACAAACAGAGAGATTAGTTACTTTAACCTTCACTAAAGCGCAGTTCTTTTTCTCTATTAAATAAATTGTAGGCGTTGTAAATGAAAAAAAGAAATATATTTGGTTTGTATGAAAGTGGTCGAACGACATTCATTATAAAAATGGTAACTATAATTTGAGACCATTTTTCATAATCTCATAGACAAATGAAAGGCATATCATATCCTTCTGGCTCTCTATCACTATCTCTCCCTCAGTCCTCAGAGAGTCAGTGAGTCTCACGATAAACTGTAAGCTTAATAAGTTTATGTCATATAAATAGTAGATGTCAGCACTGAAATATATGTGAGCTTTCATCGAATCGAAAGTTTAGTTCATTCATACATGCTTTAAGAAGATATACTCGTTATAGTTATTAAAGAGTACTTCGAAGCAACTTTCTTATGTATTTCATTGTTAAATGTGTTTCGAGAAAATGGTATTGAAATTGTATTTGAGATTTGAGGTTAATTGACAGTATAAGTGGCAAAACTGAATGCTAGTTACGGAACTGGTGCTACAACTACTACAGCACTACTACAGAACTACTAGAGAACGAGTGGCCGATCAGACAAACTTTGAAAGTGGCAAATATGAAAGATATGAAAGGGCGCCAAATAGTCGGACAGGAAGTGATTCCTCAAAAGTTACGCCAACTGATTGTCATAATAAAAAAGAAATTGCAATCAGACAATGTTAAAGCGAATGCATTCGCAAAAGCAATCGTAGCAATGAATCGCAGCCCACTTTTTTTTGCAAAATAACACAATGGCTTTAAGACTTGCGTGCGGCCAGCGTTACAAACGCATACAACGCATACAACATACAAATGCCAAACCAGAGTTACAGCCAGTTCTTAGATGCTAAACCATTCTTAGAAACTATCATTTGTTGCCGCTATGGGCGCCAGTATTACAACGCATAGACTGACGGAGACTAAAGTAAAGTAAAGTAAGGTATAAATAATAGAACTGTACGGTTTGAAACACAGTTACACCTACACATCGCACACATTGCTCACACTGTACTGCATATTCTGTATACTGTATGTATACCTGTGTGCAGCATATCTCTCAAATATTTGTAGAAATGCACACAAAACTTGATGTGTTAAATAATTGTTTTGAAGGACGTTCGGTGTCCTTTTCAATGTACGCTTCTATATATTGAACGAATCCAAGTCCGCATTCGTAGTCTACATTGTTCTTAAAAACGCATTTTACATTTAGAATACAAACAAACGTTGAATCAAAATGAATATTTTCGTGTGTCTCTCAAAAAAAGTTTTGCTACCAAATGTTAAAAATATATTAAGTTTTTTTGATTGTAAAATACAAAACACAAACTATGATGAAAGTGGGCTGTAATACAAGTGTTACACGCTTGCATTTTCACTTGACAGCGAAAACGTGATTTCACGAAATTACATCACGATATGCTACTAAAGAGAAATACATTACAAAATTAGACCTCCATCGAAGTGTTTCGCAGTTCCATTTAACCGATAATATTTTTACCAAACCAATTGTCTGATGCAATCAAATTACTATTATAAAAATATTGTATTCCTATTTTGAATTATTATTAGCAAATGTATCTCTAATTTAAACTAGATATCTAATGTACATATTGTGATGTTGAGATGAATAGAATACATGACTATAAGTGTATGATTCGTTTCTTCGAATTGGGTTTAAAAAATAAATTTAATATTAGTTAAATTTTAGCTAAATTTTATTCAAACTTTTTTGAAGTTTTTAGGTTTCCGTTCCAGTTATTCTTAAGCTTAAAATAAAAATTAATCTAAATTTATAAAAGTTTACTTTTGAAGCTTTCGTGGTAAAAGCAATTTGAACGGAATTTCCAAATTATTATTCTCCGCGCATAAGTTATTGAGAACAGTAATTGATTTAATTGAAATCTAAATGTAAAATACATTTTAAAAATTAATGATTTCAATAAGTGTTATCAAAGCTCAATTAACGAAGAAAATATTTGATTGTGATAAAACAAATATATTATAAAATTTAAGGTAATTATTAAAAATATTAGAACTAAGCATTTCTTATTTTAAAGTTTACTATAAACGTTTGAAAAATATTCTTAAAACAGTTAAATGCAACATTAAGTTCTATACTTTATTATTTTATACAACTTTTAAATTAAATATTTATAAGTATGAGTTCATTTTTAAAAAATTTTTTCTAACTTCTATATATTGCAAAACTTTTGTCTGAGTATACAGAAAGAAACACAGGCCTGAAGTTCTAAGAGGGGTCATCTAATTTAAGCTATATTTTTACATTGTGCACAATACAATATGTAATTAGTACAGTAGAGCTCGTATCTGCACCGCTGTAAACTCTTCGCATTCAAACAAAAATTCGGAACTTGAAAAAGAGCTTAATTTACATATTTTCTTGTAAGTGGTCAATCTTGGGTAAGCACTACCCTCCGAGTGGTAACTATGAGTTCAAATGCAACATATTTTTATAAAATAAGAATTTTAGTGTTATTACATAATGTGTATTATATAAACTATCTTAAGTTCTAAAACTTATATTTTAACAATGCTTAAGATTTTGTTAAAATCTAACACTATGTTTCTTTGAAATATATAATTACAGTATTTTAAATAACCGAAGTTATAAAGTGTTATTTTAATGCAATAAAAGTTTAATTCAGAATACAGTACTGTATTCAAAACTAAAAATTCCAATAAAAGTGTAAAGTGTCGAAAAACAACTAAAATAAGTTTTGAAAAGTTTAATCAAATAAATTTAAATCCAAATTTGAGCCAACAAAAGCTAATAAACTTGAGCCAAATTTTAATTTAAAATCAATTTATTTAAAAAAAATTTTTGTTTACTGTTTCCGAGAATAATATTGAATTATCTGAACCCGAATCGGTGATACAGTAACACTTAAAAGTATACCAAATTATTTATAGAGTTTGTGCGTTGGTTTTCATAAGTTTATTTTACACGAGTCATAAAATCACTGAGAACCGATTAAAAATCATTGGATTAAAATCTTTATATTCTTTATTCTATCAAAAATTTATTATTATTAACACTAATTTTTTTGCACTAAACAATTCTGAAATCACATTAAGATATACGATAAAAGTGCCGTTTTCAGAGTAATTTGATTAACATTCCAATGATGATGTTATTTGAAATAGTTGTTTATTAATTTGTAACATAGCTTCGAACCACTTATCTGCACCATTGGTTACATTGGTTAGAACGGACGATAAAATAAACATATCAGTATTCTTAGTAACGTAATTAGACTTAAAGTAAACGGCAATTTAACTTTTAAGAATTTCAATATACAATTAAACTTCCATATCTTGAATATTCTATATGTTGAAAATATTCCTTAAGTTCAGCAAAATTATAAAATCTTTAGGGATTTGTTAAGTCTATTCACTGATTTGCCATATAAGTTCGATAAATGTAAAACATTTGTTTTCGATGATAGTTTTTAAATTTTCTCGATAGTATATATAAGGAACAAAATATTTTTTGAGATAAAGTAAAATAAAAGTTCTATCTAAACATCTGTGACGGCAAAACACTAAATGAGTTAATTTATAAAGTAATTAAAATTGTTAAATAATTTATTTTTATTATTATTTATTATTTTAATTGTATGTAACTATTAAAAAAACCGTTCGCTCGATATTTTATTTTAACAAAAAACGCATTAGAAAAATGCTAACTTCAAAAATAATAAACTTGCTGTGAATATTTTGTCAGCTAAAAATATTTGAGAAAATTTCAACAAATATTCGATTAGCTTTTCAAAATAGTTTTACGCAAGAAATAGTTTTACACTTTCAATACATTACATTGTATGTTTTATTTGATTTAACATTTATAAATTTATAATTAATTTTATTTGATGCTAAATCAAATTCAAAGGTGCAAAAATATAATCTGGAAAAGCCTAACTCAACTACTTTATGTTTTACGAGGTAGTAATGATAACGAACAAGAATTTTTGAGATATTTCTTAAGAAACAATAATTGTTAAACCTTATAGGTTTAAATTAATTGAATACCAAAAGTTGATTAGGAAAGAATTTATTGCGATAGAATGATAGTAAAACCAAATCATTATATGTATATTACTTATTCGCTTATTTCTCTTCCTTATTATTATAAAGTTAGAAAGTTATAGTTTGATTCGATGAAGCATAGAATTTAGGTGAAAGTAAATCTAAAATAAGGTGAAAGTATATTTTACAATTGAAGAGTGTCAGCAGTGTGTGCAATGTGTGCAGTGAGTGGTGTTACAGTGCAGCACATACAGTATGTGCAGTAATGTGCAGTACTGTAATGGAAAGAAACTGTTTAGTTATTGATGGTCGATGAACTGTGTTAGTCTGTGTTAGTTTGTTAGTTACTGCAATAGTACAGTAAGTCTCGCAAATTACTTCATACAGAACAGAACCAACAAAACTACATATTAGAGTAACGTTTCAAATGCATTATATAACACTGGAAAACGTTTCAATCATTTCAAGGCTCGTTTAACTTTTTTTCTGATTTAATACAATTTTTACAGAACAGAAAATCGGGACATCAGTTCAATGATGCACAGCAGTGCATATAATCACATAGAAAAGCATATATTTTTCAAGTAAAAACTCATTCATTCCGGTAGTAATACGCGTTACATAACTTATGACAATTTTTCAATTGATGGCATAGCTAAGCCTTTGCTTCGAAAATCCATTTACTTTTGCAGAAATAACGAATAAGTCCCAGATGTGTGATCAAGCATTGCTTTGTTTTCTTTTATTTTTTTCTGCGCAAAATAAGTGCGAACGCGAAAGCGATCACAAGTAAATGAGTTGTAGTCGCAGTTCTTTGCTTTTGATTAGCTTTCCTTTCGTATGTCCCAGTTTTACTTTTATGTTTTGTGCGCACTAATCAATTGATAAGTGCGGAAAGAAATTTGTATCACACAAAAATCATGTAACCTCTAAATGTGAATTCAAGCATATAAGTTGCAGTGAATTACGACAAAAAACTAACCTACAACCTCTTTGGTCAATTTAATGGCTACTTTTGTTAATTTTTTTCGAATATAAAAAATAAATCAATTTTATTTGAAACAAATGAACAAAATCGAAAGTTATAGGTAAAAGTTTGAAAATAAAAAACTGGAAATCACTTATACACTGCTACACTAAACTACACTGCTATGGTAAAGCTAAATACTAAATACTAAAAGCAAACAAACTGAAACGCGTCCGCGCGCAGCGTTTTGATCAAATTACCTCTAATAAGGTATTTGTTATTAGTGATTGTAATACGAACACAGATGAGAGTAAGCGAGAGTGAGTGAGAGGCGCGTGCCATCCATGGCAGCAATCGGATACTGGTATGGAGTAGTTTAGTTTGAGAGCGAGAACAGAAAACTGTGGATAACATGGATAGCGCTCACTAACAGGGTTTGTCATAGTTGATGCTATCAGGTGACAAATTACTGACTAAAATGACTCTCAACAATGCAAAAGCAATGGCATCGGGTTTCGCGTATCTACCAAAATATCTAAAATGACTTATGATGACAGCTTACTTTGCACAAATAAATTCTTATTGGTAGACCACCCAATTTTAGTAGCAGTACTTCTAAATCAGTACGAAAAAGTGATTGAGAGAGAATGGGAATGAGAATGAGAAACGCTATCATTGTGTGTTTGCTATCGAAAAAATCATTGTTTTCTCTGTGACCAAATATGCAGTATATCTGCGTTTATGATACTATTGTTCAGTAAAAGAGTGTTGCATACGCACATACATTTTGCACTTATCATTTCAAGGGCACTTAAGAATTGTTTTAAAAACTTTACTGGCATAAGATTTACATGGATAACTCTAATCAAAATTCAAGTCTACCCTTAACTAAAACTGGCATATAAGTCCCTGGTATTGTCATGTTTCAGTAAGTTTGCTCACAGCTTTAAAATACTATTAGTTGTTATAGCAAACTATGAAAATGCATTTAGTATTCAAGTATTTTTTATATTATAACGTATATCTATATCTTGTCTCGAAAGGAAGTCACAAACCGAAGACGTGACCGGAAAAAAGAGCAGCAGGATTTCATTGGAAATTGTGAGCACCTCTTCCTTTAGCCTCTAATCAACCCCATGAGTATAAACTATATATTTTACCTGTCATACTGAGATGTTTATAGATATTTTGCATTTTTCTTTATGTTGGTTTGTTCACACAGAAACAGAGCAAAAGCAAATGCGTTTGCAAATGCATGCAATCTGTTTCCAAAAACGGATTATAGATATAGAAATAAGATTCGTTTTATAGAAATATTTTATTGAGTTAGTAAAAAAAAAGTTTCAACTATTTCTTCATCTCATCTCATCCTCCACCTTCTTTCTACTTTTTTTATTGTATTTATATCTTAGGTTTAATTGAGGACTAAAATTAACGATATATGCGAACTCAGAACTCATCCCATTGAGAGTCACGCTATTATGCTTATATGCCGCCAGCTATACTACGCTATACTACGCTATAGTATGCTATACTACATGGCTTGCATACAGTACACACTTGAATATAACAGCCTTAAGGCATTTTATATTATTAGGAAAAGATATTACAGAGTTTGCTACGAATATTTTTTTGTCAATAAAAAAAATTTATTCACAAAGCAATAAAATGTGGAATAAGCGAAAAATTGATAAATTTGTAAATGATTGTAAAGAGAACACCAAATACAGTTATATAAATTACAAATACGTCGTATTATTTCCAATTAATTAACTAATTTTTTATTCAAGTTTTAGCGATAATTACTTTCCGGGTAACAATTTATATATGAATGCGTTTGAGTTTTGGTCTAACTATAGAAACATTAGGACTTGCCGTTGGCGTTGCACTCATGCATGACAGTCGTACCTTTCGTACCTTTACAAAGCTTGTACTTTTTAATGTGAGGTGGACTTTATAAGGAAACTTTTGTGACTCCTAGACTACGCAAGAATAACTTTGAACATACATACATGCTAATACTCATTAATGTAAAACTTACTACAGTATAGAAGTAAAAACGTAATCTCTTTTATTATTGCGTATGAGAGTATTTATAGCAAAATAAAACTGCGTAAATCAACTTATTTTCAAAAATTTTGTTTTAGTCAATACAAATATGACATTTTCTTCGAGTTTATAACAAAAGATAAACCCTTTGCAAAAGCAGCGAAAATTTTATCGTTTTCTGCGTATGAGAGATACCCCCGAAGGCATCGAGGATTGGACTTTTTTACAAGAATAAGCTCACGCAAATGTGCCATCTTTCACAGGTGCTCTCATCCAAAACGAGAGCAAAACAATGCCCTTTCGCGTGCATAATATTTTGCCAACTGAAAAAAAGTAGACAAGTTTAAGAATTTTGAGAGAAATATAGCAGTTGTTTTGTGTTTTGATTGTCATTTCATTGCAACCAGATTTTCAGTGCAACTCTCAGTTTATTGTTGATATGCCGTAGTCTTACACACTATATACTGGTCATGTAAGTCTTCATATTAGCTGTCTCTGCAACCTATAAGTTTATAAAGGGTCATTGATGTGGGATTGTGTTCCAAAACGAAAAAGTTTTATGCATTAAATAATATAGAGTAAACTCAAGTAAAAATGTTCAAACATCTAAAAATACAAATTTTCTTTATTGTTATCATTTCAATTGTTTACTTGCATTTTTTTTTCTCTTCTTCTCTCAGATGCAATGCAATTCTCGCACAAATCAAGATCATGAGATCTCCTTCTGTTAAAAATTTGATTATACTATGACTGATTTTCTTTTGTTAAACGACAAAAAGAAAAGTTAAGTGTTCAGAGAATGACAATTCAAAACTTGAATCGTGATGATTCACATTATATAAGTAAATCTTGAAAAAAATTCCAAACTATCCTTTTATATTTTCTGGGAAATATCACACGAGGAAAGATTTTTCTATGTTTAAATTAGCTTCACTTAAAGTTTTTTTTCGTAATAATTCATTTAACATGAAAAAATAAAATTTTTATTAAGGTTACATATCCATTTAATTTATTAAACAGTTAATCAAAACAATCTTGACATTTTTTTCGTATTTGTTACACTTGCTTTGATTTGAAATCAAAAAAAGTATTATTAACTTACACTTTCAAATTGAATTGAATTGAAATTCATGATCGAGTTGGGGTAAAACGGTGCACAAATGTAACCGAATGGCAAACGGCAAGCAGTAGTGGGAAACAGCGAAATGGGTCACAGGCCAATTGCAATCCTGCTGTTTCGGATTCTTTTTTCATAGCAACTGATTCATTGAGAAAAATAATACTAGAACGAACATCATATTTTTATTAATGACCCTTATATTAGTGAAAATTCTGGCAACTTTGCACGCAACGGAGCTTTATTTAGTTCAAGTTTGCTTTTCATAATATAATACAAAACAAAAAATTTCTATCAAAAATATTGATAAATAAATTCAATACAACAAGTATTGTCATAATAATTTCTAATCTTATTTAAGAAAAAGCTTAAGGCGACTTTAAAGATAGACACATAGAAAATAGATGGGGGGATATTGCATTCACAGCTGGAAGCCATCAAATATTGATGTATGTGTGCAACAATTATGCATTTGAGCGTTCAAATTGATACGAATTAAGTACCAGTGTTACACTATTTCTAGTTAATACAATTGCAACACTCACTTATCTGCTCATTATGTAATTTATTAAAAGCTCGGATTTGGCATTAAATCTGTTTATTTTAAATCTATCTATACGTTTATCTCTATCTACAAAATAAAAAGGAAAGTAAATTTGCTTAACTGTACTTAAGATTGTTTATGCGCTAAAGTGTAAATTTCTTAAGTTAAAACACTTTTAAATTTTGATTAAATTATTGTATTTTTGAAGAATTGATGTTATGTTTTATACCTGTTATAGTTCTAAAATACCTGACAGTACTATTTAACCACATTTTTTCTATTAAAATATTTTTTGTTTTTATTTGCTTTTTTAAGAAAGATTACGGAAAGATTTAGATTAAGAAAGATCTAAAGTTAAGCAATAACTTTTATTGAATTAAATAATTTAAAGTTTGAATTTCTAACGGTTAAGTAAATTTCATTATACTACTTTTATCATAAATATCTGGATTTTGTTATCATCAAATATATTAAATAAGTACCAACTGGCTTAATACAAACTATGATTTTATATTGATTTTAGGCTGTTATATTGTTAAAAAATTACAAAATTGCAAGCAAATTTTTTTAAACTCACCTTAAAACTATACCTTATGGATTTGACTTTCCGTCAGATTGTGCTTTACTCAAACTTAAAAGCTAACACTTAATACTTACAAAGTTTAGAACTTAATACAGTATTAGTATAAGTATATAGATTGCCGAATTCTTGGTGAGAGGTCAAAACTCATAGGATTTAAACGAAAATTTTTCATCCTAGATATTTCGTAGTGGTCATGTTTTCAAGATTTTCTAGCGGGGCGTCACCTGGACAAACACTCCCTCCGGGTAACTATGATTTTTATATTTTTTATCTGCTAATCGTAGATTTCTCACACTAGTAAGTTTGTCATTTATCTCAGAAATTTTAGTTTTTTAAACAAATTGGATTTATTTAACAATTATTTTGACTTTAAAAAATTTCTTGAAGGTTTGTTGCTTTTCTATATTTCAATCTTTCATTGCTAATTAAAGGTTGATATCCTCTCTTGGTAACTATTAGAGTTAAAACTTATATGTGTTAAAAATCACAATTTTGATGTAAATTAAATTTAGGAATGTATAAATGAGGATAATATTTGCGGAGCAAAATATTTATGTATTCGCATAAATAAATTATCTGAATGAATTTTTAAGTTCCACTAAACTTTATTGTGGTACATCTAAAAATTTCTTACAATGTTAAGAGAAGTGCTAAGTTTATGGTTTAAACAAGTTAAATAATATTAAAACTAAATTCTGGATTTTTCAGTAGATTTTATTAATTCTATTAAGTAAATTCTGAAATTAAGTAAAATTATCAGACATAACCAAAATCATCAACTTTTTATTTGAATCCAGAGATCATAGTTGTGAGAATACTCCAGAAATTTTTAAAAAATTTGGTTTTATCGGTTATATGAGGGGAAATTCAAATTTGTTATTTTAAATAATTATCTTTCAGATTTATTATCTAATTTTGAGAAAATAATTGGCGAGTTTAAACAAAATTCGTTTTTAATTTATTAAATATATTAATAAATTTTCTTACTTTTAAATCTGACAGTGTTGAACAATATTCAATTATTTAATTGCAAATATTTCGTTAGACTATACATGTCTAACCTCATCAGTGCAAATGATATACTGTTGTGAAGCAGTTTTTCATGTAATAATAATTTGTTTATATTATTGATATTGAGAGCAAATGAGAGCATAAAATCAAAGTTTAAATAAGGTATGCGAGCGATCATATTATATAACAATATTCGATTAATATTTTAAATAAGTATAGCTCATTAGTATTTACAAAACCCAAAAAGTAAGAAAATTTATTAAAATAATTACTGACAGAGACAGAAATGTCACATAATATATTCTTTTTATTATTAAATATATCCATACAAAAAATTCGTTTTAATAATCATAAAAAATTTAAGCTTACAAAACTCAAATTTAGTTTACAAAATAATCAAATAAAACTTAAATAACACGACAATTGTTAAATGTCTTTAAATTGTACTTAATATATAAATTTTTAATCACCGATAAAGTTAAATTAGCAAATACAGTATTATTTAAAATTATATATATATACGAACATATATTAAATATGTGACCGCACAAAACTGAATTAACCATTAGAAATACTACTTTATTCTGTTATATTATGAAATTCCCTTATGGATTTCATAATTGGTCAGAACTTTTGGATGTTCTCTATTTTAAGCTCCGTATTATTGTAAATTTTTTATCTTTTCTTAGTCTTTAGGTAAGTTATCAGTAAATATATACATTGTTAGTGCGTAGATGTATTAATTTCTTACAACAATTCGGAGCTTAAAATAGAGAACAACCGAACTTTTTACCACAAAGGATTTCTCGATAAATAAAGCTTGAATATATAGTTTTTATTAGCACAGTGTATTGAGATTTTAATTTCCCCTTTGGTGGTGAAACGCGCGAAATAATGTAATTCTATGGTGATCATCACGACACCGAAACCTTGGGAAATAAAAAACATAACTACGATCGGTGTTACAAATTAGTAAAAGAACAGGGAGTTTAGTGTCAGGACCAAAATAGTTAAAGTTGTAAACTTTTTCGAATCAAATTTATTATGACACACAACCTAATTTTATTTGAGATTATTAGGATTGAATAGTAGAGGAATTAATCCAGTTTGAAAGAAAAGTTTGAATAATTTTAAAAATTATAAGTAATAAAATTAGAAAAAAATTTTCCTTTTACGGTTCCGGTATAAAACAGGTTCCTAAAAATATAACTAAATATTAAAATTTTTATTAATCGAAAATCTTTTATTATTTAATAGTTTAAAACCATTAAATAAATTTTTATCCCTTTTAATTAAATTTGAATTAATTGAGATATATTTTTGTTTGCGTCTTAAGTAAGTTATTTGTCGGGTGTTTCGTCGTAATTAAACTTTCACAGATTAATTACTCAGTAAAGTAAATTAATTATGGAATAATATTTAACTACAAATTTATATTTACAACAATTGTTATTAAATTAATATTTTTACAGTAATTTATTTAAAACCAAAAAATTTTTACTAACTATTATTACAGTGCTTTTATTAGATTGAAAACACCGATCGTAAGCTTAATTCTGACGCATTGGTTGCTCAATAAGAATATGTTCTGGTCGGGTTTGGGTAAAACTAAAAATATAAAAGTAAAATAAAATAGATACTTTGAATTGTTAGTTTTACTTCGTAATACGTATTTATTTACTGTAAAAAATATTTATAATTTCGAAATTTTTTTGCTCTGTTCGTACTAAATTTTAAAAATGATGATATATTTACATACAATACATATTAGTCTATAAGATAACTGATGCAAATGAAAGATATTAAGCATATTCAAATTATATTAAGGTTTGAAAAAACAATTTAAATATCACAATATGCTGCAAACGCAATGTATGAAAATTAAATAAATGCAACTTTGACCGAAAATGTCTTTTACACAATTTTCAAAGTGTACATAGTCTGGCGACAAATGACATTTATTTCTGTACTCTCTTTAAAATAAAAGATAATATAATAAATATTTGCGTGGCATTATATACTCGGTATTCCTATTGTATTTATGAATAGAGTTTTCCTCGTGAATTGAACCCAACCGTAATCTCTGTTTCTATATATATATTGGTCAAGAATGAGCATAGAATTTTGAAAAATACGCATATAGTGGTGAGTACGGTATATGCGAATTTAATGAGCATAATAGTAGTAGTAATGCTGTATTTGGTTTCCTATTTCACATTAGGCACAATTTTGTAAAATAGCCTCAATTAGATGGTAACTCAGTTAATGCAATGTCTATTGAATGCTCATTACTAGCGATATATGAATATAAAACTCGATTTTATTGAATCTTTTTCTGATATGTTCAGTTCAACTTTTATTCAATATTCATTTTAGTTTCATCAAATGATATTCAATTAAAATCAGTGATTGATTGATTGATGCACTGAACAACTCTTATATATATATCTAGTTTTGTTTTATTTCATTTGACAAAACTTTTCGACTACTTGTACAACACATGTCAGAGAATATGTTATTTTTCTATATCTTAGAGGCATTAAAGTTTTTTTTTCTACACTTGGTATATATAATTTTCAGTCCCATTTCCGCTACGGTGGACACAAGAGTGCAATGCTCTCACACTTGAAAACTATAGTATTTGTAGCAATAATAAAAAATATAGCCAGCGGGACATTAGCTGTGTCCTCTCATTAGTGCTCAACATTCAGCATTAATAATCACTTAAAAGTTGTGACGTATGATTATAATCTTATGATACAAATAATTTTTGCATTTATTGAATGACTAAATTCAGTTTTATTTAAAGAAATCTAAAATGTTTTTGCTCTGCTGTCTTCACACCGCTTGTGCACATCGCAGCTCACAGCTCACAACTAATGCATGCATGAGAATGTATATGCATCACTGATTGTTTGGCCTAAAAATACACACAAATGCATTTTATGTTACTTAATTTATGCTATTCTCAAAGATGCCTCAAGACTTGTAATGCTGAAACAATATACTGTATGAACACATATACCGTATACTGTATATATATATATATATATCGTCAGACATTAATTTTGTTATGATTCGTTTATTACCACTATTTTCTCTCTAAACACTCCCAAATGCTAACTACTGTGTCTAACCATATATTAACTAATTTTTACCTAAACATTAAAAACAATAAGTTTTTGTTGAAAAAATTTGTGCTATGATTTGACGCACACTCAAAATATATACAATTAAAAAACATTGTGTTTATACACAACTTACTGAAAGCAACACATAAGCAATAAGTACTGTATGTGATACTGTAGCGTAAGATTAAATAATATTATGCATTTATTTGCATAAAAATTGCCCAAAAATATGCGAAAGAAATTAAAAACGAATTAATTTCAATCATTTATTAGAGCATAAACTGTTGCTTTTGTTATTACGTAAAAGTTGATTTAGTTGTGTTACTTGTGTTACTCTGTTATATATGATTGACAATTGATAATAATTGTCGAAAATAGCAACAAATAACGGGTTGTGATTTATAAGTAGATAAACTATAAAACATATTCTCATGCGAGTTAAGTCTCATTACTTGACTCTTTTCTAGATCGCATCATCAAAGATCATCATTATATGAGTAGAGTTGATATCTTGAGAATCATCAAACGCTTCCTGAGCCCAAAGGCATAACAACTACTGAAATTGCAGCGTTGTATCAAAAAGGGGTCTTCTGCTCGACCTTCCCTTTCCTGTCCTATTCGGCACTTATAACATTTCTTAGAGTTCTTTAGATAGCATTTTTAGTAATCGTATTCAACTCAACTCTCGGACAACTGTGTTGTGCACTAACAAGTTGGGCGGAAGTGCCTGCGGGCACAACACTAACACCGATAAAAATATAAATTCTTATCTGCATAATAATCTCGCACATGTGCACATTTATGTCTTCTTATGTCAATTGACATATAACTACTGAATAACTTAAAAGTACTGATAAAATAATGATAATGACTTTTATACCAACCAGTTATCATATGTTTTATTTGCGCAAATAATACCAAAAAAAGAATCTTACTATTGCTTATCGTAAGTTTTTTGGGACAGTTTTTAATGGACATTAAAAAAATAATATATATACGAATTATTAAACTTAATTTATAGCGACAGAAATCGATAATTGCTTAGAATAGTGAGTGAGAATCAATTGCAAAACTCATGTTAATTATTGAATATTGAGTTCGGTCACATCGGTAGGGCATAAGCGGTGTTCGCATTCATACTGCATTAGTTATTCTCTAGAGTAAATTTCAATAACAAAATATAATAATTTGGTTTATGTATAGTGTTTTGTTAGAAAGTTTGTCTTTTTATTGAAGTGTATCGAATGAATTGAGTAAAACCAACATAAGCTTACAGTCGCATACCCTGTAGTCGCGCACTGCATCGTACTGAACACTGAGCCATACAGAACATAGTAACATACGGCACATACAGACTCGTACAGACGACACATTCAATACGATTGTGTGCTAAGAGAGGATTATCGGCTATTGAAAATAAGTCACCGCAAAACGATTTACAAGCAAACCAAACACACAGCCAACCCAACCGTATTACCGTATCGTAGTTGAGATGATTAGAGTAGAAATTGTTGTGCTGCTGGAGATGATTGTCATGAGCATGTCATCTAATGATTCTTAAATACACATATTGTATAAAATTACTATTTTAAAGCTCAGCACTAAATGCGATATCATATGCAATTATCACTAATACATATTTTAAATCAATTATGGCTTTTATACATGTGTTTTAACCATTTAATAATCGTGTCATTAATTTTAGAATATTTAAACAAATTTATAATTAAATCAAACAAATTTCATGCTTAAAAACTATTATTGAAACTTATATTTATCGTTAATAAATACATTGAAACTTAGAGTTTAATTAATAATTAGTGTTACATAAATAATTTTCTTTCAAAATTAATACAACAATTACTTTTTATGATTATTATATATATTTTATTATATATAACTAATATTTACCGACGAGTGGAATGTTTACGAATAAATAAGTTATTTATGTATTTGTTCATAAACAGGTTCGATAATTATATGTGGTTTCTTAATGCACAACAATGAATTTTCACTATTATATAGATAATACTTTAAAATATATATTTTTTACGTTTTGGCACAAAAAAAATAAATCCAAACACCACTGAACGTGCAGTGCAATACAAACTTAGCCAAAAAAAATGTTTGAAATTTGATCTAAACTTTTGTATTGGAAATGTGGTGCTCTGTTACTACAGAGAGGTAACACTCACTCTCCCTATCAATATATTCTCCCATTTATTCTAAATACTAACATAATTAGCCTAATCTTTTATATTTTAATTTAAATATGTATTTGTATGATATGTTTAAAAATTATGCTTAAAGTGCACCAAATTTATGTGCACAAAAAATATTGTGATTTTGAAAGATTTATATTTGATTAAATACTGTATACAAAAAAATCGTGTTATATTCGGCGTTGAGTGAAAAATTTTAGGTGAAACGAGGGAGAGTAGTGACAATGTCGTGAACATATTGTAGTTGACGGAACAATACCTGTATTGGTTCTCACTATGAAGGATAAGCGGTTTGTTCTCACTATATTATGAAGGCACTTATTGATGCCAGATTTGACAAAATTTTGTAATAGGAGTAGTTTTTATTCTGTTTTCGATTTAACAGTTGACAGTTTGCAACTGATTTTATGAGTACTTGTAGTTGCACTGAGAAATCTCTCAAAAGCTTACATGATTCTTAAAAACATTGGTAAAGCAAATACTGCGCGCAAGTTTCTAACGCGTAAATTTAATATGACAAAATATTTTCTATTATGTTGTAAATTGTGTAACATTACAAGTTAGTTGAAAAGTATGAAATGCTCATCTCATCCATCTTTCATTTCCACCCACTAAGAGATGCATTTGGCGCTAACCTTTACCCTCATTCAAATACTTGGTTTGGGCATATATTATGAGTTGCGTAGGCATTCAACGTTGTCAAGGTATGAGAGGCAGAGAAAAATACCAGAATAGCAGTGGATATCATGATATTGTATTTAAGGAGAGCTGATGAAGTTCCCTGCTTCACAAGATTTACCACTCAAACCAACTTTGTATGCGCACCAATACAAACCCTAATTTAGCAACACTTTTACTCAATACTGGCACTCAAAATAATTCATATTTTTGGGCTCAAAATTCATAATTAATAAAAGATTTTTTTAAAATAATTTATCCATAATCTGTTATATTTTTTTAAAAAAACTTTTCCGAACCAATTTCTCGGAAACAAAAAGATTTACTTAATTTCTTATTTATTAAAGTTTTTTTAAACAAAAATAATTTTTTATTTAATAATGAAAATAAATGATGCGCTCTAACGAAAGGGCAATTTAAAGTGAATAAACAAAAGCTATGCGATACGAGAGAATATCTCAATGCATTCGTTGATTTATTTGCCCTCATATAAAGTGATGTTAAAACTCTAGTCATGCTTTGGCGAATGTTATGACGTAATACTAATTAATTATATTCTTCTGGCAGTTTGTAACGCTTGATAATGCATCAAATTGAGCTCAAGCTTGTACTGTATATGTATAATGTATAAGAAGTGCGTTAATAAAATGCATATGCAAAGATTTTTTTAAAGCCCGTATCAAACATGAAAAGCATACTATAATAGAATAACTTACAATACTGTGTTTTTTATGCATAAAAAAAGGTATTCCGCTAATAGAAAAATATTCTTTAAAGTATTAAATTCTCGGTTTTTTTGTTTAAAATTTTAAATGAATAGAAAAAAAATTTATATAAAAATTGCGATAAATAGATTCAGTATTTTTTTATTTAATACATTTTAATGATAACTAAAGCTAATACAATGTACACGAATATTTGTTGACCGCCTGAACGCCTGAAAAGGAATCAAATATCGGGAGGCGTAGCTATGGGTGACGCCTCGCTTCGTGCTTAAACTTTAACCAACATTTCTGGTATACATATACAGGTATATATTGTAGATTTAACTTTTACAATATATTTGGGAGTGAAGATTCACGATTGGCGACTGAACGGGTCAACACCGAAAATAATGCAATTCTGTAAATTGCTTTTCCTATTGAAAGCCTACTTCTGTTCTGCACTTCTATTTCAGTAGAAAGTGGAAAGTGATAGTACATACGATACCTTTAATCACTAGTTGTTTTATCATTTTCGCAAATAATTATCGCATTTTTTTTTGTTTTAAAAGTTGTTTTTACTAAAACTTTTTGACTTAAAAAACTATAAAAATGTTGTTTATATTTTTGCAAATATTTTTTTCTCATAACACTATATTATTAAACAATCACATAATATATATGTAGTGATTTGTTCGATAGTGTCATGATTCTAATTATGTCACTCTAAGATTGATTAACATTTTGTGGATAGAGTTGGGGCACACATGAGCTGCCAACTCATTTGTTATTGTAGTATTACTATTAGGTTTACGGTATTGTAAGGCAAGTGCAAGTTAATAGAAATGGCAAGCCTTAAGCAAAAATGATCAAAGCCGACAGCGCTGGCGCCAGTGACCTCCTATTTCTTTGACTGACCGCTTCGTTGCTTGAAAACACAGCGTTTGTAAAGTGACCGAATTACTGAATCACTTGTTCTTTTTCTTTAAAGAATTACCGTTTCGTTATTTATTTTAAATTTGGTTTGCATTTGCTCGCACTTTAAAAATGTCAATATGTTTATCTTTTTGTAGATTAAAATGATTAATGAGAAATCAATGTGTTGTCAAATACGTGACGAGTATTACATGTGTCTGTATGTCCGATGTGTGCGCGTACAGCGATGTACAGCGACGTACACAGACGTACATTGACATAAAAAACACTAAATATAATGAGAACATATATATAACAACACAAATACTACTTTATCTGTATGGGAAGTACCAAAGCATATGTATTGTTACTGAATTAGCATAACAACAAAATTCACAATTATTATAATCTAAATAATTATGCCCTAATGAAAGCTAAAAAGTATTCATTCTTCTGTATTATATATAATCTTAAAAGTTTGGCTTTTTTTAAAATCAAAATTCTTGCTTTTGCTTACATATTCTTTTTCGCAAATAAAATTTTATTTAGATTTTGTTTTTTTTTTGCAATAAATCATATTTAAAAAACTAAACTAAACTATAAGCATATCTTATATTATTGAGTCCAATGATATTATGTAAAGAGAGGAAATTTTGAAGTGGAGTGTATATGTCTTAAATTAAGGTCTGTGAGTAATTCTGCATATGCTTATTCTTAATATAATGATATGAAGTTGGCGTGCACTGCTTCAGTGCCAGCACACACACACACACACAACATAGAGAACACACAGCACACACACACACACACACACACACAACATAGAGAACACACAGCACACACACACACACACACACACACAC
>JAQIVF010000414.1:0-23155 GCA_034698365.1 Steganacarus magnus
CTTTCCGAAAGCTTAACCAAACCAATTCAAACCATTATTAAAAATTACAAACCAAACCAATTCAAACCACAAGTTAACGGTTTAAACCAATGGTTAACCATTATAAACCAAACCATTAGCACCTTTAATATTGTTGGCTAAATTTATTGTTTAATGCACGTAAATCGTTTTAAATAGAAATATTCTAAATTTGATTGGATTATAATCGGATTTGTGCGCATCAAACAATAAAAAGTAGCAACAATGTGTTTACCCATTTCTGTAACACACTTTACTTTACTTTAAACTGTTATGCTTTCCGTTCGTTTATTATTTCAAAAATTTATATTTAATAATGTAAATCATATTCGCGTGAACCTCTAATATCCAATTATAATAAATACCACTTTAATAAAAATTCAATAATTGTCGCGAGACTTATATTCAATGTGTTTAATTTAACTATAGTATTGATGACATGATAGCAACAGCAACAATAAATTCTCACTCATTCAGAGCTGTGGACTAGACATTGAGAATTATCTTAAATATTACCTTTTTATTTATATTAAATACACAATAAATTGAGAACACATAAAAAATTATTCTAATTTATAGTGTCTGTGGATAAAGTTATCGAAATGCATCTCTAATGTTAAAGCAATTTTATCTGTTGTAAAATTCAAAACTTTGCATTTAAAACTTTTACTAATGTTATACTGATAAAAAAGCGAAAAAACAAGAAAAAAAAACTAGAACATTGGTAAACTTGATAACCATTTACAAAAAATCGCAATAACCTCTCGCACATACACTCCCATAAAAAATAATCAATTCTTTGAACTCTTCAAAAAAAACTAGACAATCATCGTTTTCGATGTGCGAAAACTTTGTGTGCGAAGCATACAACAAGCGAGATATGAGTGCGAAAAATATAAAAAGCAATAAAAACACTCGCACTGTACGATAAAGCAGTCAAACAGCGGTCTATACTGCCAGTAATGTTTGCGCATACAGAGATGAAAATCATTGCCATCTGATGGCGATAATTGTGCACAGTATTTGACACAATACACTCCGCTTTTGTTTGGTTTGAAATTAGATATCATTTATTACTGTATTATATAATATGTGCTGCACAGTACATACAGCACACACTGTACACTACACTATACAGTACATTGCATTGCCATTGACATGTCATTTATTTCGCACGTATTTTAATGTGTCATTGTATTACTGATCATCATTATTAGTTAATAATATATTTAATTCAATTCATTCACTCATTTGATTTGGATTTGTGTGTTTGTTATTATTTCTGTATTTTGGTTCCCGGTTTTAGAGTCGGATTCGTTGCAAACAGTAATTGTTTTGTGATTTATTATCGGTTTTGTGTGATTGTGTTCTCACTAGTGTTCACTGATTGTGTTCAAACCATACGACGAAGATAAAGAAGTAGAAGAAAATGCCACCGAAAACCAAAAATAGTAAAAATAACCGGAAAGGCAAAACTGACTCAAAGAGGAGGAAAAGAAAGTATTCGTCGGAATCGGACGCGTCGGATGTGGACGCGGCGTCGGAAGCGTTCAAACCGCACGGCGACGACGACAATGACAACGACGACAACGATGGCCATAACGATCACAACAGTAAATGCCAGTTCGACGAGACTAAAGACGCGGCACTAATGCCTCCACTGCCACAGGTGTCGGCCACTCTAGTGGTGTGCGGCGGCACTAATTGGGATCTGATCGGTCGCAAAGAGTTGCCCAAATCGGCCAAAAATGCGCCACAAGCTAACTCAGGTATCGGTTTGTTGTTTTCGGGGTTTTCTGGTTTTCAAGTGCTTTTCTTTTGTACGCCTATATGTGTGTATGTGTTTTTCAGCGTTTTTTTTAGTAAATTGCTTTTTGATCAGTAAATTAAATCATTAAAACCGAAATTATATTTATTATTCCGCATTAGTAATAGTGATTTAGAATTTATTTTCTTAATTAAAATCATTATTGTGTGGGCAATAACTTATTCCGATTATACCGGTATATTCCAAATAAATGACATAATAGTAGATAAGATAAATATAGTTTAAAACAACGGTTGTTATGTGTTTATAACGTATATGATATAAATATATATGTTATATATTATTCGCAATAAAACAAAATTGTAGTTTTGTCTCTGTTTAAAAGGTGAACTATAATTAGATGATATATACTGTACTGAAAAGCATGACTTGTGTTAAAAATAAGCATATTTTTTCTTTTTCTTATAGTAAGGAATATAAAGCAATCATCTTTTAAAGGAAAATATATTCAATTATTAATAAAAAAAAAATCCAATTTATAAACAACAAAACTTGTGAAATCGCAAAAAACCAAAATTAAAACAAATAAAATTTAATTGTCTCCCTGTTTAGGCCGAAATCTTTGGGGACCGCACAGAACTGCGCTGCGCGTGCGAGTGGTGGTGTCTTCCTGTACGGCGTGTCACTCGCTGATCGTGACCGACGACGGCAGAGCGATGACATGGGGCCGTAACGATAGGGGACAGTTGGGTCACGGAGACGTGAAACGCAGGGACGAGCCAACGGTGGTCGACAGTTTGCAGAGCTACGAGATTGTTGGCGGCGCTGTCGGCCGATCGCACACACTGTTCCTCACGTCGAAGGGTTTCGTGTTCGCGTGCGGCGACAACAAAATGGGACAGTTGGGTATCGGCTCGCAGAGTCAATCGGTTACATCGCCGACAAGAGTATGTTTTCTCATTTTTGTTAAGCAACTTTTCAATATTAAGCATATTTTTGATTATATTTCAAGATTTCATATAATGGTAAACCGATTATAAAGATGTCATGCGGCGCTGAATTCAGTATGATTTTAGACGCTGTCGGAAATCTATACTCATTCGGATCACCAGAATATGGACAGTTGGGTAATAATAATAAATAAGACGTTATAAAAATATAATAATAAAAATGTTATGAACGCGAGATTTTTTTATTTTTTTCGTGATCAGGTCATAACAGCGAAGGTAAATATTTCGCTTCGGGCAACAAACTGGCGTACAGATGTGAGCTCACTCCAAGACGTATCATGTACTTCATCGAAAAGACCCGCGAGGGTCACATTCTTCCACTCGAGGACGTATTCATCACTGACGTCAAGTGCGGTATTAATCATTCATTGGCTAACGATCGCAAAACGCGATGCTTCTCGTGGGGATTCGGTGGTTACGGCCGTCTCGGTCACACTGAGGTCTAAATTAATTGTTTGTTTTTTTTGCATTAAGATCTTCCTTAACACACAGCTGTGTTTTACTCTAAAAAAATACAGACAAAAGACGAGTTGATGCCACGAAACGTTAAGATATTTGACTCACTGAATCGTGGCGTGAAGTCGATCTGGTGTGGCGGCACGTTCTCGATGGCACTCGACGAAAACGGTTTGCTCTACTTTTGGGGTCAAAACAAGTCGTCCGGCGAGGCAACTATGTATCCCAAGAATGGTTAATAATAAATTTGAATTTTTTTTTGTTTTTTTATTGTTGTTGGTTTATTTTTATAAGACAATTTTTAATATAAAAACGGTTAATTTATTTATAGTTCAAGATCTCAATGGTTGGAATATAAGATCTATTGGATGCGGCAACAAGTCAATTGTTGTCGCTGCCGACGATAGCTTAATCTCTTGGGGTGCGAGTCCTACTTATGGTAAGTTTTAATAATAATAATAATAATAATGCCTTAACGAAAAATGCAAAACAAAAATTATTTACTTAACTTATAATCGGTTTGCAGGCGAATTGGGTTACGGCGAGAGTAAAGCGAAATCGTCGACAACGCCGCAAGAAGTGAAGCCGATCGAAGGTATTCACGTAATACAAGTGGTGTGTGGTTACGCTCATACGTTGATGATGGCCAGAGACGACACCGATAAAGAAAAAGAGCTCATCAATAAGTTGCCTGAATGGCCATAACTTTTTTTTATTAAAATTATTATTATCATAATAACTAGAGAACCCATGTTTTTTCTCAGATATTATTATTATTATTATTATTATTAATTATCATTTACTACTACCACAACACAACAACTTATTTTCATTTATATTTATTTTTGATACAATTAGCATTTTTTTAATTTAAATTTAAATTTAAATTTTGGGTATTAATTAATTACTTTTGCGCGGATATATATTTGATTCAGTTTTTTTTCTACTCATTTACCAAAAAAAAAAAAATTTTTACTACTGTATACAGTATATTATTAATAACAACATAATATAATTATTTTAAAAGAAATTTTAGATCACAGTATTATATGTATTGAAAACAAAAAAATTAGTTTACATATAAGGATTAAATTCTAATGTTTGATTTTTTTAAAATTTACATTAAAAAATCAATTTTACAATTTTGGCCTTAAAAAAAGGTTGTTTTGCTAATTAATTAATGGTATTTAAACTGAAAATCAATGTTACCGTATCGTATATAAAACGCAAAATAGGCTAAGTATTAATTAAACGAAAATAAAGGTAATTGTAATCAAATTTCATTTATTATTATCAGTTTTAAAAGTCTTTATTAGAGTACATCTTTATAAAAAGAGTAACAATTTTTTTAAATCGTTTAAAACTAAACTTACAAACTGATTGATTCGTAGCGAAATATTTTTTTAACTTACAAATAGTGAACACTACGTGCGATAATAAAAATAATAAAATATTAAATTTAAACTAATAAAATAACTTAATAAATAAAAGCTATAATAAAAGTAAAAAAAAATTAAATTTATTATATATTTTAGTTAAAAAGAGAGAATTTGAAAAAACTAAAAAAAAACAGAACTTTGCCATTAATATATTATACACATTAATTATAATAACTTACGTTTTTTTTATTATTAAAAAAACCACATTTTTATTTAAAATGTATACACATTATGACTTCGGGAGAGGAGAAACAACAACATAACTTATTTGTGTTTTTAAAGAGAGAGTTAACAACAATTTCGTGTGTGATTATTAGCCTATTAAGATATGATCGCGAGGTCATCGCATCGTTAAGTCGTTCAACTCTTTCTCGATAATATGCCTGTACTGCTGGAATCCGCCGTCGAGACACGAAACGCTGCCTTTGTTACAGAACCACAACTCCTTGCACACCAATTCGATTAACTGTTGGTCGTGTGTGACCAGAATAACGCCGCCCTTAAACGTGTTGAGCGAATGCGCCAACGCGTCCACTGTGTCCACGTCCAAGTGATTGGTCGGCTCGTCGAGTATTAGAATGTGCGGATTGAGCAGCGATATCACGGTGAACGCCACTCTCGACTTCTGCCCGCCGGACAGCGACGACAGCGATTGGAGACTGAGGTCACCGGTAATACCGAAACTGCCCAAATGTCGCCTGTAGTGTTCCTCGGGTTTACCGGGAAATTTCGAAGCGAGAAACTGTAGCGGCGACTGATTCATCGTCAGCTGATCGATGTGGTGCTGACTGAAGTAACCGATCGACAGATTTCGGTGCGCGTGTCGTATACCGCCCAACGGATTCAGTTCACCGTTCAGCAGCTTCAGCAGCGTTGTCTTTCCCGAACCGTTGTCGCCCACAATGCAGATACGAGATTCGAGATTGGCGTTCAGATTGACTTTATTCAGTAGAATATTCGAGTTGTCGTAACCGAAGCTCACTTCGTCCAGCTGTAGAATCGGTGGCGTCAACTGTTCCGGATTCACGAACCGGAATATCACCACTTGGTCTTTCTCCACCGGTTGCACCTCTTCGAGCCGTTCCAACGCCTTTATCTTGCTTTGTACCAGTGACGCCCTCTTCGCGTTGTATCGAAACTTGTCGATAAACTCCTGCACGTGTTGTCTGTACTGTTGCTGCGCTTCGTACTCTCGCTGCTGGTTCTTCATCTTCTCTTTCATCGATTTCACGAACTGCTCGTAGTTTCCGCGATAGCTGTCGATTCGTTGCGTGTGAAAGTGAAGAATTTCGTTCGGAACTGTCGATAAAAAGTGGAGATCGTGCGACACTACCAGTAGCGTTGACTCCCAATTGGTGGACAGATACTGCTCTAACCATATGATAGCTTTCATGTCTAACATGTTAGTGGGTTCGTCGAGCAACAGCAGATCGGGACGAGAGAATAGCGCTCGCGCCAACGCTATCCTCATTCTCCAACCGCCGGAAAACTGTTTGGTGTGCTGGCACTGCATCGCTGTCGTGAACCCGAGACCCGATAATATCACCGAAGCTCGTGCTGGTGCTTTGTCCGCTTCGATGGCCGATAATTGTTGATAGATGTACGCTAATCGATCGTTTTCTTCGGCGGTTAAATTAGTTTTTGTCAACAATAACTTTTCCTCTTTAATTAATTCGTTTCGTTGCGCGTCAGACTCGAGCACCGCTTCGAGCGCAGTGGTCTCGTCACCGATCACTTCCTGTTCGACGTGAAGAATGCTGATGTGCGACGGTATGAACAGTGAGCCGTTCGAAATCATTTTCAATAAAGTCGATTTGCCGATACCGTTACGACCGCATAAGCCGTATCGTCCGCCGTATACTAAATTAATAAAAATTATTTTTGATTTAAGTTCTTAAAATCAGAATAAATCGCGAAATTATGAACACAAACCTAACGTAAGATCCGCTGACTTCAGCAGAACATGATCGCCGAATGCCACATCGAAATTATCGATTTTAATGTCTTTCGTTCGATGCGTTCCGCGCGCCTCCTGTTTCACGTCCTTTTTCGACATCATCTGCGAAGCGGACGCCTCTTTGTTGCTGAATATAACTGGTTTCGGTTCGGTGTACATCGTATCTCTTTTTTCCGCCTTCTGCTTGAGCTTCGCCTCTGCTTTGAACAGCTTCTTCGCGTCCACTTTCGAGTCGATCTCCTTCTGTGACGTCCAAATCGATTTCCAGTTATCGGCGGTGTCTTCGAGACGCGACGCCATGTGCGACAGATTTATCGACTGCGGCAGCGCTTTCTTTAGATCGCCATTTTTTTGTTGCGCCATCACATCGCCGTCTCTGCAGATTTTTTTTGTACAAATAAATATTTAGGGAAAATTATTATTTGTTAAAAAATCATTAATTTTAAACTTTCTCACAAATTGATTGCGTTAAACAGTTCGTCACAGATGTCCATAATTTGTGACGAATTATCGTTCGCGTGATTACTATCATTATCGCAACCATTACTACTACTACTACGCCTATTATCAGTGCTGTTAAAGTCGACCAAACACTCGTACAAAACCTCTCCGATTGCGTCGCATATTTGCTCCACTGATTCAAAGTGATCGCATGTCACCACACCTTTCGAGGAAAAAAAACCGTTTTTTTTAAAATAAAAAAATTAAGTTAAGTGTGTCATTCATTCATGAAAACGTGTCAAAATCGGTTTTTTGATACGCGTTATCATTCACTCGTTTTTCATGAATCCCTATCAATATATATTTCATTTTACACACCAATTATGTAATCCTTAAGATGTTCATCGATGTGCGGCAATTGTTTACTGATTATCGTGGATATCTGCGAACACATTACTACTCTCACACATAAATTAAATTAAATAAATTATTTCAAAATTCAACACTAATAATTACTTTAATACAAATATATAATATTATATCGCAAATACGAGTTATACGAGAAAAAAAAACTGTGCTGTGAATCGCGTTTGCAAATCGTTTTTCGCATTTTTTTAAATAGTTCTGCCATCAATTACGACCAAAAATATTATATACCGGCAAAATTTGTGCTGAATTTTAAACCAAAAAACATTTACGTATATACCGGTATTTTATGCCGGTATTTGCTTAAAATGTTTTTTTGATAGGAATATAAATGACACTGAATTCACTTAGAAAATTGATAATTTTATTCTATAATTGAATTTTAATTGATTTTTTTTTCATAATTGAATCGAAAGCGTGATGTGTTTGCGTATGAGAGGAAAAGATCGAGTTGTGTGGTTTGTGTTTATGGTTATGGTTATAACGATAGAAAATCTAATGTCAAAAAAATTATATATCTTATTATACTCGAATACTTTATGCTAAAACAATGATAATGAGACACCAAATTAATTAATTAATTAATGTGTTATCAAATATTTAAGTTATATCTCAATCAATCTTTCGAATGAATAGTGGATAAAAAAATTGATATTATTTGGTGATACAACAAAAAAAACACTCTCTAAAAAACAAAAAAAAACATAATTCTTCTCAAACTAGAAAAAAATTAATTACTCCAACGATATCGTTGAAAGTACGGCCGCCTCCCTCCGCGTCCAAACCCTCCTCCACGCGTGCCACGACCTCCTCCTCCTCCTCCTCCACCACCACCTCTACCACGTCCTCCGCCATAATACTGACCAACTCCAGCACTAAATTTGCCACCTATTTTTAAGATTATAATGAAGTTTTATAAAATATATTACAAAATAGTTATCGAAAATAATCGGTAAAATTAGTAGTGATAACCACATACTTGGCGGCGCGTAAAGTTTTCGCTCTCGTTTATTATCGGTATTCTCCGGCGCTGTTATCGGTTGCCGCCGTTTTAAACTAACATTTTCCGGTTGCGATTTCACTGCACTGAGATTATCGGCCACCACTACCGCGGTGTGCGGCGTCGGATAAATATTCGCGCTCTTAACCGCCGGTTTCCACGACAGCGCGATTGTCGACTTGAAACTCGGAGGCACTTTAAACAGATCACGTATCAGTGTATTGATATTACTCGTCGCTTTGAGTGCCATCACTTTTAGCTTATTTTCGTCGGTTTTCAGCGATTCACCCTTCACTGTTGACAGATGTTTGCGTAGTTTTGTGATATAGCTTTGTATGCCTATAAGAGAAATCAAAAATTTAATTAAATCAAACTAAATTAACAATAATATTCCGAAACTCTATACCTCTCGCCAGATATTGTAACCGCAGTTTAAAGTCTTTAACGCGTTCGGCGTTGACGTCCGAAAAGAATTGCTGATTGTGTTTGGCTAACTGGTGGAACGCGTACAGCAGACACTCCACGTGCGAGAACTGTAGACTCGGTTCCTCGCCATTCGACTCGCTTTGCGTCGCATCAGTAGTGGGTGGCGTTGGCATGTACTGTAATAGTTTGCTCAGCACAGCCGACTCGCACTTCTCGAGCTCAGTGGCATCGCTCGCCGCCGAAACGAATGGACACATCTCCGCCAACAGCTGAAGTATGTCCAACTCTATGCCCGATTGAATTGACTCTAATTTTTCCAGATGAGGCACCACTTGTGTGCAAATGTATTTCACGAATTCGGTCGATGGTATGAATTGCTGAAAATTACGTATTAATACAGTATAGTAGAGTATAAATAAAATTGGGTAAAAAAATATGAACGCAATTTTTTACCGAAAAAGATGGAATCGCGTGTCGAATACACATTAATAATTTATCGGTAAAATCGATATCTGCATCCTATATAACAATAATTAAAAAAACAAAAACAAATCAATATATTTTAATATAAAAATCAATAAAAGACGCCATACATCGAAAGGTGTGCTGAGTTCCGCCTGTTCGCAGATGATGTCCAACAGTGTCTGCTGTCCGGTAAGCGTTTTCGCTAACTTAAGCGCACTCAACATCGACATGAACGCCACGAACTCGTCTTTGGTCACGTCTTGCATCACTTTGCGGCACTCCGTCGCAAAGTATTCCTCGTCCTCTTTGGTGAACACCGTATCGCACAGTGACTTGAACTTCAGGGTAAGAAACTTGACCGCACGCTCGCGTACCACATCCTCGCCGCTCATTATCTGCGAGAACAGACCGCCGAGAAAGCCTTTCGCGTCGCACTTCGCCAATGTGTTCAACGAGTTATACACTATCGTGAGTTCGGCGTTGTCTTCGGTCTGCAACAGTTGCGCCAACACGTCCGCCATCTTCGGCACGTATTCCTTGCGTTCGCGACATATCGACGGCAACTCTTTGATCGCCTGACGTCTCACCTATTAGTAGCAGACAATATATTTATTTATTTAAACACTAATTATATATATATGGTATACATTGAGGTCGTCGTCTTCGCACAGATCGAGTAACGCGTCGATAGCGGTGTCGTAGTGTTTGGGAAAATGAACGAAAAATTTGGTGATAAATGGTGAACATAACTGCTTCTCCTGTTGGCTGCCCTTAACCGCCGATAGTATCGATATGTATAATGATTCACACTGTGTTTCAATAACCAAAACAATCATTTAATAAAACAGTTAATTTCACTTTAATAAAGTGATATTATCTCAATGCAAACCTCAGTGATATTAGCGGCCGAATCCAATTGATTGTAGGCGTCGTACAGTTCGCACACTTTGTCACCGACACTGTGGTCGTGATTATTATTGTTATTATTATTATTATTACTCATTATTATAATAGTTTGTTGTTTGTATACTAGTTTTTTTTAAAACATAATTATTATTATGAATTTAAAATACTAAGCGATCTGCGACGACATTGCAATAGACATGTGTCACACACTTTACAGTACTGTACAGTATTATAGCGCAGCGAATGGTGTGTGCTATCAATGCGGCCGATATATTGTTATTTGTTTTGCATGAAACTATACAAATTTAGTAACAATAAATTACGTGTTTGGGGTACAGTGTGTTTTTAAGGCATAATTATGTGTTTGTGTGATGCTGTGATGCTATATGGTTGTTATTTAATTCGACTATATTTATGTGTTAAATTTTAAGTAAACTGAATCAGATACTAATATAGCGTTTTGGTATCAATAATAGAAATTTTAAGAATGCTTATTTTTTATTTTAACAAAATATAACGAGATGTTAATAAACTATTTTTTTATAGGCAGACTTTATTACAATAAAACAAATTTTCAAGTTTTATTTAATAAAACTTAAACAGTATTTTTCACATTCTCCTATTAGACGATGCTCTGCCACTCGTACGTGCTCTCCCACGACCTGATGCTTGCATACTAACGCCACCACTACCGCTAACACTACCACTGCCGCCTACACCGCCGTCTACTCCGCCTCCAGTTCCACCACCAGTTCCGCCTCCAGTTCCGCCTCCAGTTCCGCCTCCAGTTCCACCACCAGTTCCGCCTCCAGTGCCTCCACCATTGCCACCTCCACCTCCTCTATTGCATGGTTTTGCTAAATTCAAGAAAAGTTAGCTTATATATATTTAATACTTAATTACTGTATGTGAATTGATCATAGTAACTCAGAGTGTGGTATTGCCCAGGTTTGAGCCTCTCCTAAAAATCCGGAAGACTTGACCCCCACCACGAAAAATCGAGATTTGAAAAATTCTCACTTAAATCCGGTGAGATTAGACCCCAACCCTCCCAAGAATTATAAAGCAAAAATTATATAGCAAACCCACTAAAGATTTAAAGGTAAATTTTCTTAACTAATATATTAAATCAAGTAATCTAGTTTGACAGATAAATTTTACGTACCGTTTATTACTGTTACCATAAAAGCGATTAAAACTAAAGCGATCACCAATTTTTTCATGATTGGAACAATGATTTTCCTAATGAAGAAAATGCTTTATTTATATATTAGGGCAGAATATAAGGAATTCAATTGAATAAAAAATATTGATTTAAAAGAATTAAATCCGTTATTTATTCATCTGTGTTTGACAGCAAAAAATAAAAGATAAACTTTTAATTTTCAAAAGAATTGTGAATTTAGGTGAATTTTTAATTTATTTGGTAATTAACGGGCAAACATTCTTACTTTTGAATAGTTTTTTCTTGTTTTGTAAAAGCATAGTAATTAATGTTTAATCAATATTCATTTATTGATTCTCATATATACTCTCGGAGTTATATATTAAGGTTAAAGAAGACACACTGCCCTATAATTTAATTAAATTTGTGAAAAAGAAAAATATTTTATGTGAATTATAAAAAAATTATAAAAGAATAACATTATGAGCTCAACTCTTGATAATTATTCAAAGTACATAAATATTTGAATGGAATGCGACTAACGTTATAATTCACTTAACACTCTTCAATTAAAGTGACAGGCAGAGCTCAAATTCAAAAGCCAGAATTTTTTCAGAAAAGTGAGCTAAATTTTATTTGATATTTTTTGTTGTTGTTAATATAAAAGTATAAAGACACTGATGTTCTTTTCATAAAAAAAAATTAAAACAAAAGCGAAACTGTTTACTAATTAATTTTTTATTTACTCGTACCGTAAAACTTAGATATTTTGTTTGCATTTTACCACATTTTTTCACTGCACACACACACACTGAAAATGACTAACAAATAAATGACAGTGAAAATAAAACAATTTGATTTCGAAATAATTAAATTTTGATCACTTAAAATTATAGTTATAGTTACCATGCATTCTCAGCAGTCCGACTGTATGGGTAAGAAACCGAACATTCGCGTTAGAATTTCTTTACTCAAAACTCGCTCCGAATATTTCATTTAACAATATAATTCATGAGTCAATTTATAGCCTCCTATATTAAGCAATATAATTCATGAGTCTATTTATAGGATCCTATATTAAGATCCTGTTTTCATATTTCAGATCTAAATAGACTGATATCATTACAGTAATTTCTTTGAGCTTAAGAAGAGTGAAACTTTTGAGACTTATGAAAAAATTTGAAAAAATGAGAATTGTAACATTGTGAGAGTGAGAGACTGTGTACCGGTATATTTAATAGTACATTTTACATATTTTACAGTATAATTCAATAATTCAAAAAGTATTTTTTAAAAAAAACTTAATTCACTAAAGGTTGAGTATTTAATAAAAAATATTTATGTGTATTGCTTCGAATCGAATTCATATTTTAATAAATATAATGCCATTGAAAACTTATAATTTTGAAAACATTAATCTTAAAGCGAATTATGTCAGACAATTCTGCATAAGTAAATGTCATTTTTTTCATATTAAAAATATTTCGCGCACTAAAGTATGAAATTATCAAAAAACAAACACATCAATTAATAATCAATAAACCAAAAATTTACTTTTCTCAACAAAAAAATACTTTTAATATGCAATAAAAACTACTTTTATTTATAAAACTGTATCTATAATTTGATTTCGACGAAAATTATGTGTGCACTGTCTGTGCAGTACAAATTTTACATACTAAACAAACAAAATTTTAATATTTTAATTTAGGTATCGAATTTTTTTAGCGTTAAATATTGGTCAGAATAGGTTGGTTCAAATATATTTTCATGACGTTATCCGGAATCTGAGTTCGAGCTCGAGTCTCGGTTTCTTCTGCCACCGCCTCCGCGACGACGTCCACCACTACCACTGCCAGGCGAATTGGCAGTGCCATCACCAGAACCACTACCATCTCCAGAACTGTCGTCTCCGCATGGTTTGCCTGAATATTGAATGAAAATTTTGCAATGAGAAGAGAAATTATTTTAATATACATAAATTGAAAAATACTATCCTTACAGTTTGCAACTGTGATCAATAGCACAGCAAATAATAGAGCGATCGCTAACTTATTCATTATTATTTTATTATATAAGTTTTTTTTCGATCAATAAAATTTTTGCAAAAATCAAAACCTATTTATATAAAAATCAGGTTAGTATAAGTTTGGCTTATTCGACAAACAGATCGATTACATAATCTCGGCTTATAATAGAAAGGTGGCTTTTGTTGCGCCATTGATTAGACACCTGTTTTGTGTGTGCGTGTGTGTGTGTGTTGCGACACAATCTTTTGTGTCGCAAAGAATTGGTTAAGTTCTGAAGCTGTGCCTAATCAAACAATTTTCGAAATGAGATTAATTTTTTTTTGAAGTGAAGTGAATGCGCGCTGCAATGGATGGTATAATTTATTATTTTAATATTTTTTTTTTAGTTAATGTTACATATTGTGCAATGTGATTATGAAATTATGAAACACTCTAAAAGTTTTTGAAAAAAAGATATCGCAAAATTTAAATATGAAATTTAAGGGGTTTTGTATTTTTTTTTTTGGGGGGGGGCCACTCATCTGATTGCAGAAACAGTTTACACGCAGATAAATAATTGGGTAAAACAGACGAATGTGATGAAGATTGAAATCTAGTAAATCAGTTTAAAAAATATAGGCGAATACTAAAAATGATTTGTATTTGAATTTTTTTTTAATAAAGAATCAATAATAATTTATTAAAACTTTTATGAATTCATAATAATCGAGATCATAAAAAACAGAACAAAACAAAGTAAAACATACGGTAATTCATAATACGGTAATCGAGATCATAAAACAGAACAAAACAAAGTAAAACATACGGTACATCAAAAATGAAAATAAATATTTAACGTTTGTTGTCTAAAATTGTTTGTGAAACGTTTCAAATCTTTTAAAGATCGCGCGATGCATCGTTAGTTTAACGAAACCTAAAATTACTTGCTTTTTATTTTAATTTATTAAAATTGCAATATAACTAAATTACGTTAATTATAAACTTGGTTTATCACACAGCTTTTATTAATTTTTTTAATCGATAAGAGATTATTTATGTAGCTATTAATTTATTTTACAAAAAAAAATAATAAATACTCTAAATATAAAGAACGGATATTAAATTTATATCATTTTTTACATCACAATTTACTCAATAAATGAGGGCATCGTGTACTTAACCTTCCGGTTTTTAGCATCCTTACAATTTTTTTGTTTATAATTATTATTAGTTTTCAATTCGTTTAAATTATGTATTGTGAAACTGCATTGAAAAATTAATTTTTTTTAGAAAAAAAAACCAAACGATTCAATCATTTAAGTTATGAATTTAATAGAAATTTTTTTGTTTTTCAATATTATTGTCATAAACGAGTTTATGTTTTCATTTGCGCTTCAATTAAGCGGAAAGTGTGGATACCCTGGAAAGCCATATAAATGCAAACTGGAACCCGACAATAAGCTACACTATTTAGAGGGCGAAGAAGTGACCTACCAGTGTCTCGATTACTGGTCTTTCGGTCAAACAAGAAAGTGTGTGAACGGCAAGTGGACCGGCAATCAGGTCAGATGTGGTATGTTATCTATCATCAGAGTCAGTAATTAATGCCTAACTTTCTAATTAATAAGCTTAAGAAATTTTATAATTTTCCTGGAATTTTTTGGATAATAATTTTTTTGCAAAACGTATGGTGTTTCCTCAAAATTAGAAAACTTAAGTAATTTTTACGGTTTTCATTGTTTTCACATAACCAAATTATTTTGCAAATGAATCCCGTATTAATTTTTTAAAAAATTTTATTACCAATAAGCTAGAACTGAATTTAAAATTTTGAATTAGGCATAAACGTAAACAACACACAATTAAAAGACGTGAAAGTGGAAGACATTACAATACCGACTAAACCGGTACTATTATTTGAACACATCAATATGACTCTGAAACAAACGTGGAATTTCCCGAACGCTTTTGTGACCGACAGGTTTCCCCAAAAACTAATCATACCCGACACCAGAAAATACCGATGGACTCTACGCTTTACGGTACCGGTCGTCAAACTGTTCACGCGAATCGATTTCACGTTCATAAACGTCACACTATTACCGGCCGATCAACAGCAGAAACTGAATAAATTCATTAACATCAGTGTCGACGTTAGCCGGTATCGTCGGTGCGCGCAAGAGCATCAAACCGAAGGCGAAAAGTGGTGGGATAACGGGTTGCGAATCGACACGTTTTTCGCGTGCGACAGTTTATCGCAGACCGCTTATAACAAGGATATGGCGCGACCGCGAAACGAGATTATTATGGACACACAGTCGTCGATAGATTTCTCTTACGTGTTGACCGGAATTTTTTTCGGTAAAGCGTACGGCACACCGATTGAGCCAATATGCGGCGAACCGGAGGTATCGTTCGGCCAAAAAATGCGTATTATCAAGCAAGACATAGAGTATTCCGGTACGTGTGCCGACGAAAGGTACTGGACATATGTGTCGACAAGGAATGATGAGTTGCCGGGCACTGCAACGCATAAACTGAAATGCGTTGGCGATATGGTTTGGAACGGCTCTTACGCCGATTGTCTGCCATCAAAGCCGTGTAAATTCAGTGCATTAGTAGTCAAAAATCAATCGGAGGTCACGTCCATCGAAAATCTTTATTTTCACACTCGTTCTCATTGGTACGCTATCGATGGTTCGCAAGCGTATTACGGATGCGCTAAAAGTTCCGATATATTAGTGGGCAAAGATACGCGCATTTGCCTGAAGACTGGCCTGTGGACCGGTATTGAACCGCATTGCTTCAGTAAGTTATTTGATGATAGTTAGAAAAAAAATAGTGATCTAATTGCGATTAATTAATTAATGTTTTGTTTAGACCCAAGCGAATCGCAATCCAAACTGCCATTATCTACTCTATCACTGATATGCCTAATTTTGGGCATTTTTCTCGTATTAGTGATCACACTGGTTGTCGCCGTTTTCTATATCCACACGAAACGCGTGAAGCGACGCCTCACTAAAAAGCTCTCAAACGCCAATCAAAATCAGGAAGAGATGTACGAAAAGTACACTGACGAGTACTATAGTAATGAGTACGACGATATCGGCGAACACTCGATTGAAGGGAAAAATATTTACGACGATTACGATAAGGTGGAAGTGGAGGTGCGTTACGCCGAAGCTTATAATCCTAATGTAACCGTTGCTCATCAGTCAACTACAGTAACTGGTGATTATTGTAACATAACTGACGATTGCGCGTATCTCGATATGACTAATCCTATCACTACCACTGCTATCACAGGTAGAGCACCAAAACCATCACCATTTCCCCGAAAAAGTATTAAAAAATCGGGAATAATCAATTTGTATAGAAATCAAATCACAAAACTATAAAGAAACGCGTAAATTAATATATATATATATATATATAATTGTTTAATTGTTTTTAAAAGTTTATAATTTTCATTATAAACGTTTTTACAAGTATTAAATAAAATAATAGATTGCTTTGCGTGGGAACAGTTTCCTGTGTATCTCGCGATAAAGTTCCCAGAATTATTAAGGCTGTGAATACTGAAAGTGTAATCTAATTCTCTTAAAATTAGGATAACATAACCAACTGAGCCAATTAAGCTGAAGTTCTCCTTAAGCCAAAAAGTTCGAACGAAAAATTCAACCATAAATTTAATATCGACAATTTTTTTGTTTTAAAGTTCAAAAAATATTTAATTAACATAAAAAAGATTTGTCTACTTATTTACCGTTTTTATTAACATTGTTGAATAGGTTTTATTAACTAGAAATATCTATATACATATATTTTTGCAAACTTGCGTTCAATTTACTTAATAGTATAACAAAATATTAAACTTTGTATGTAAAATTATGGAATTTTTTTAAAAAAATTAAAAGTGATTTAAATTATAATTAGTGAGAACAATATTATTTTTTAAAAAAATGTGACGAAAAATACTCGAGTAAAATAATTTCTAATAAATTTGCACCATAAGTGTCAGAGTGATTCAGAGAGCGTTTTGCAGTCTATGTCCATATATTAGTTTTTCACCATATAAGTAGCAATCACGTCATACACATTATGAATAGACACCGACACAGACTGCAAGACGAAGTCTCAACCAAATTGAGTTATGATTTGCACTTTAAATTAAATTATAAAAAAAAATCCAAACACATGACAAAAACTTGACCACAAAACTTATTTACTTATGAGCCATCTTTCTTAAGACTTCTTCTCGGCGATGGCAATGGTTTGAGATCGGTCTTTATCGATGTCATCTCCAAATAAGTGGAATCCTTGTTTGCCGGTAATCGCCAGTAATCATCGCTGGACTGATCAATGGCCACTTTACGCGTTTGCGGTACATTCGGATAGTACGGTTCCGCGTAACGCACCTCACCGTCGACCACCGTGTCGTACGTGTCGTATAGATTTTTTCCGTCAGCTGACGGTTGACCGCCAATATCGTCGTAACCCACGTAGTCTTCGGTGTACGAGTCGTACTTTTCGTACGGATCTTTTGCGTTCTGATTAGCGGACGCCGCGACCTCTTTGGTTATTCGCCGTTTCACTCGTTTGGTGTAGTAATAGAAGATCACAGCAGTGACCGCTATTACGATTACGAGACAAATGCCGAGTATCAGAATAATCATCGAAAGCGGCAGTCTTGAGCGTTCTATTGGATCTGAAACAGTGTTATTTTGGACAAAAACAATCAATTCTTAGGTGAAAGATCACAGTTTAATGAAAAGCGTTTTAAATGTATTTACTATAGCAATGCGGTTCAGCGCCAGACCACGAACCGTTCTTCTGACACACGCGCGAGTCTTTGCCGAATAAAATGTCCTCTTCTTTGGCGCAGCCGTAAGAAGCGTGCGAAGTGTCCACTGCGTACCATTGCGTGCGATTTTTATAATAGAGGTTATCGATGGACGTCACTAACGACTGGTTTTTGATGAGCAAATCACTGTATTTGCATGGCTTCGATGGCAGGCATTCAGCGTGAGACCCGTTCCACAGCATATCGCCCGCACATCTCATCTTATGTATAGGAGTGCCGGGCAGGTCATCGTTCCTTTTCGCCACATAAATCCAGTTTTTGTCATCAGCGCATACCACAGAGTAATCTCTGTTTTCGGCAACAATACGCGATTTCTGACCATAGGGTATCTCCGGATCGCCACATATTGGCTCTTCAAAAGTTCCAAACGCTTTGCCGAAGTAGAGTGCAATAAAATCGTGCGATATATTCAGCGATGTCTGCGTTTCCATAGTCATCTCGTCCGACGGATTCGCTACATCTTTCTCGTACGCCTTCAACGATAGACTGTCGCACGAGAAGAACGTATCAATTTTTAGCCCATTATCCCACCAGCCTTCGCCTTCTGTCTGGTACTCTTGCACACACTTCCGCAGTGGGCTAACACTGATACTGATATTGAACTTTAGAGCTTTTTGCTCCGATTCCGACAACAGTGTGTAATTAATGAAATTGAAATTTATTTTCAAGAATAGTTTCACCACTGGTGCCGTGAATCGCAGCGTAAATCTGTACTTTCGGGTGTCGAATATGCGCAGCCTGTGATTGAATTGTTTCGATAGAAAAACGTTTGGGAATTTCACCGTTTCTTTCAGTGTCATATTGATGTGCTCAAACACTTGCACTGGTTTTACATTTGGTACTGTGATGTCTTCCAGTTTCGCGTACTTTAGTTTAATATTGTTAACGAATTCGCCTGAAGATAGAGATTTTTTAAAGAACAAAATTTATGCAAAAAAAAATATTATCTTCGCTTGAATTAATTAAGCTTATAAATAAGGGATCAATAGTTCGTTACATTGTTGTTACGAACGAAACACATACCACAACGGGCCACCTTTCCAGTCCACTTGCCGTTCACGCACCGTCTTGTCTGTATGTAAGACCAGTAATCGAGACACTGGTACGTCACTTCTTCGCCCTCCATATAATATAGCTTATTGTCGGGTTCCAGTTTCGATTTAAATGGCTTTCCAGGGAATCCGCACTTTCCACTTAACTGTAGCGCGAAACACGATAGCACACATAAGTTTATTACAATAATAGTCTTGAAAATCAAAATTCCGATTAAATTCATGATCGAATAATTTTAAGAATAATTGAATAAAATGAAAATGAAATATGTATGAAACTTATGAAATCTATGCTTGCAATCTAAATGCATAAATTTAAAATTTAAAATCATTAACTGACAAAATATCGATTCAGAGGCGGATATAATATACCGGAAAAGTAGACAATTTTTTATGTCCGCGATTAGAGATAAAAAAAACTGATTCGCAACTATTATTTGTTTTATCTTTTCCGTTCTTGATTTCGTGAGTTTTTATTTATTTTTTTTTTGCAGAAAATTACTATAAGAATTTGATTCATGAAAAAAGAAATAAATCAATTGATGTCAAAAACCTTTTTATTACTAAATTGTAAACTACTGTAACTGTTTATGTATAAGTTATACGCTTAAGTTGAATACAATAATTAATAAAATCATAGTTAGGATTTTACCCGATCTCTCAGTTTACCCTGATTTGATCTGAGTTGGAATCAAATATTCACCAATGGTTTCGTGTTCGTAAAAAATATGTTGCGCGTAATTCGGGCTTCAATGCGATAATTTATAACAACAAATCTAATCTGAAAATTTAATTTTTCGTTTGCTATTGTTTTGTAGAATATTTGATTAAAAATATATTATACTGACGTGATGCACATTTTGCGTCATCAATGTGCGGTAAAATCTAGATTTAAAGGATGGAAAACTCTTTACAATTACGTCAAAACACAAACGCATTTTTCAAGTTTATGCTTAGAACTGTTATTTAATATTTCTAGAATTTCATTAAAACACTTGTTCAGCTAATAAAGTCATCAATTACTAAACCGTCTTCTATATGACCGTTTTAAATAAATTATGAGTTTAAATTTTTTTGGGCATATACTCTAAAATTTGGTAAATTCGGTGTTATGTACTGTACTGATCGTTACACTTTAAGGATGTGACGAAATTCGATTGTTATGCACTAGTAGGCAAACAACCCGCTTCGCGGGTTAATATAAAAACTTAAAATTATCTTTGAATGAAATTATCGTTTAAATTATTGGTTATTGTTTAAATCAAATATAAGTATTTTTATTGGCTTAATATAAAGAGTAACTCATTCACCCGTTGTTTCATGTTTACTAATTATGACAGTGACTGAACGTGAAAACTTTTTTCATTATTGTAAAATTTTTTTACGGTTTCAAATAGTATATATTATTGATGCACTCAGAGTAAACAATTGAAATTTTTCTTTAAATATATACTAATTTGAATAAGTTTTTCGAAAAATCTTTCATTAACTGTTAATATTTCGTTGTGTATACATTATTAGACATACATTTTTTTGCTTGAATAAACATTTCACAATAATTTCGGATTTGATTCCTGTGATTAAGAATAAAATATTGAAATACAATCAATAAAAGTTTACTGTAATACAATGAATTATATGCACATATTTTTAAGCTCAATTCTGTATGAATTGTTTGCGCATCGAATCACTGCCATACGCTACAATCGGTACTATGGTTATCGCAATGAAGCGCTTCCGGTAAAACAATAATCTTTTGCTATATTAAAATATGCTCATATAATTATCATTATTTCTTGTTCAGTCACTGTGCGACGATCCAGAGGTGTACGCGGCGGACAGACTCGTGAACAATACTGTACGCCTGTATCGCGACCAGTATTACTGGGAATTGAAAGGCATTCCGGGCACCAAAGGTTTTCTCGATGGACCACACTATATGTGGTACAGAGATTTCAAACCAGTGACGCGCGACACCGCTTTGGTTACATTTCTGAGTGGGTGGCGGAAGGGATTTCTCACTCGATTCGAGGGTCAGCGGTGGTACGCGTGGCAACCGAACGGTTACCAGGGAAACGGTGATCACGGCGTTACTACTGATTCGATACCGAAAGGTGGATTTAAGGCTGTTTTCCACAATGGAAATGCGACGCATCCGATGCTGATTGGATTGGAATCGTTAAAAGTTAGCTAAATTTTTAAAAAATCTAATATCTCGTGACAATAATTAGAAATTCAATATCCAATAATAGGTGTACTATATCAACACACAAATAGATGTGTACGGATCGGGCATGCAATTTATCGGAAGTCGCGACGGATATATTGGCGGACAGTTTGGCGAAAACTTTCCTTCGGATGTGACCGCAGCATTCTCTTATCCGTCCACTGATCCCGAAGATGGTTACTTTGTATATCTATTCAAAGCAGACAAATATTGCTTTCGTGCAGCGAAAAGAAAGGATGCCACGAAATCGGTTTGTAGTTTTTAGGATAAAAATATGGCTACAGTTTAAATTAATTAATTAATTCGAATGATAGTGCGACGAGTGGCGACCAAATAGAGAGTTATTCGGGTGCGATGGCAGTGCACAACAACCTGCTGGTGAACAACCACCGCCTAAACCGAATCAACCGTTACAGCCTGATGGCCAAAATGAAAAAGCGAAACAAGACAAGAAAAAATCGGTGAACAATGGTTCCGATAATGCGATAATCAATTACAGCATTGTTTTACCACTACTTCTCGTTTTTTGCTTATTTTTATTATCCTAACTTTAATTATTAATTAAGAATTATTTACTTAATTAGTTTTTTTTTTCTAAATTATTTTTCGATACAAAACTTGTGTGAAATATACTATTTAATGAAATAAAAGATTTTTTAAGATTAAATTCATTTATAACGAAATTAAAAAATTAGATTTTTTTTTAAAGAAATTAGAATAATTTTTTGTGTGTTATTCTCAATTCAATATCAGTAAATTAAGGTAATGCTTAACATAATTCTCAATGTCTAGTCCACAGCGCTGAATGAGTGAGAATTTATTACGAATGTTGTCAATGTGGACATGTAATCAATACTAAATTAAATTAAACACATTTAATATAAGTCTCGCGTATATTATTGAATTTTTATTAAAGTGGTTCGTATTATAATTGGATATTAGAGGTTCACGCGAATATGATTTACATTATTAAATCTAAATTTTTGAAATAATAAACGAACGGAAAGCATAACAGTTTAAAGTAAAGTATTTCGAAATAATTTTAAACAGTTTTCTTTTAAATACAAATTCTGATAATATTTATAGGTTTTCGAAACACTAAAAGACATGATTATGTCGATGAATAATACTATGAGTTCAATACTGTGGTTATCACTGATAAATAGTATGATTTTGATTATGATTTCGCAACGCATTCACGCAAAGTTTTATCAGCAGTTCAACGAACACTTTCAAGTATAACACTTATTCCTCTTAAACTAATGTGTAGTCCAACAGAAAATAGTTTTATCATATATCGTAATATTTTATTTATTAATTGAATATTTAGTCGCTTTGCGAGAATCCGGTATTCTATACTGCAGACAGATTAGTGAACAACTCTTTACGCATATATCGCGACAAGTATTTCTGGGAATTGAATGGTCTGCCGGCGAAAGTCGGTTCTCTGCGCGGACCGTTCCGAATGTGGTACTCGAACTTCGTGCCCATCTATCAGAACACATCGGTCGCCACAATACTGG
>JAQIVF010000415.1:0-23145 GCA_034698365.1 Steganacarus magnus
TTAAAGAATATTTTTCACTTTTTTGAGATTATTTATTCGCATATTCAAAGATTTTTCGAGAATAAAAATCCGCTCTTCAATAATTATTACTACAGTATCAACTTTTACCCTCTGGTTTTACTCTCAGATTCACTCTTAGATTAACATCTGTATCTTCAGTATCTTTCAATGAAATTTGTTCAAACATTAAAATTGTTATCTACAGTAAACACAAACAAATGCTTAAAAATAAGTTTTTATTTCCGTTTGTAACACCTTATTATAAAAGATTAATAATCAAAACTTCGTGCTAAAATATTTTTCTATCCATTGAACACTTAAAGCTTACATGTGATTTTTTTAAAAATAAATTATTCAATGATAAAAAAAATTAATAGAAAATACCCTTTGTTCGAGAAAAGTTAATATTCTTTGAAAAATCATTTTCTTTGTGCGATTAATTCAAACACTCGAAAGGTTACCGAAGAGTATCCCAAAATTAATATTTCAAGCCTTTTAAGCAGCCAAGGATAAACTCACGAGTAGTCAGAAGTGATGTCTTATTGTTTAACCGTAATAATGTTATTCATCTCTCACGTTAAACAAAAGGCGAAAACTGGTTTTAAATACAAGTAGTCAATGCCGTTCACAGTCACATATAAAAAACCTTTCGGATCCTTATCATGATTCTAATTGATTAATGTTGTTAGGCATAAAAAAGTGAGTTTTTGCTAAATACTGTACATATTTTCTCTTTTTATTATTAATTAATAATAACAGTGTTGACAAAAAAGAGCGATGAAATTTTTCTTAAGTTTGCTCCTAATTAGTATTAATCTGTTAATCGACATCAGACACTATCTTTGCTTGGAATTGATTTGGAGAGAAGAATTTAACGGCAGGGGATTAAATCGAAACATATGGAGACCGCAGAACACATGCAATGGTAATGTATAAGCTAACTGTGTAATCGTGTATGTTTATTGTTTTGTTAACACTTTATTAACATAAAATTAAAATAAAATAAAAAAATGTCTTTGAAAGGTGGTGTGACAAAACTTTTCAAATAGCATAGCATTTTCTTTAATTATATTTATGGAAATTTATTTCACGATAATTATAATTAGGCATTAGATTTTAAGCTAACTTATAATCTAAGCATTTTTATTTCGAATTTCAATGTCTACTGAAAAAACCCGTAAAATAATTAGCAAAATATTTTAATGAATTTTTAAAAGTTTTTTTATTGTGAAATATTCAGATTAAAATCAGTTATAACGAAAATTAATTTCAACTCTACAAATTTGACGTGAATAATAAAAATCAATTAAAAATAAAAACTAATGAATAATATATTTATTTATATTTTCTTGGAATGAATTTTTATTTTATATTTCATGATCAATAAATTACAATTAATAAATTGCTTGAAACTCATTTAGTTTATAACTACGGACTTCAATGCTACACTAATAGACCGCAAAACGTTAGGGTAAGAAATGGAAGGCTAGTAATACAAGCGAGGTTTGAGAGATATGGCAATAAGAGGTTTACGTCTGCAAAAGTAGAAATACCCGAAAATAAACTATCATTTCGGTACGGTTTATATATGATTCGGGCAAAACTGCCGAAAGGCAAACATCTGTGGCCAGCGATATGGATGTTGCCGTCAAGCAATGTTTATGGTAGAGACGGATTGAGTGGTGAAATCGATATCTTAGAGTCTCGGGGTCAACATAATCACATCTTAGATGCTGCTATCCATGTTGGAAACAATACAAAACATGGAAAAATTCTGTCTTTTGGTAATTATTTTTTTTATAAACCTCTATAAATCTTACTATTAAATTTAATAAATATAGTAAGGGTTAAAATGATATAAATGAAAGTACTGTAACTGTTACAGTCTAGACAGAAATTACTCTTTTTAAAGAAACTGTAAATGTTTTGCTTCCCATAATTTAAAAAGAAAGCTTTAAAATAACACTACACATGATGCACGTTAAGCGCGAGTAAAGTGATTACATGCTCATTCACAAAATTACCAGCGAGAATAAAAATATACTTCTCTTTACTTTATTACCAAGAAATTGTACCGTTTATTTATCGCACGCTCACATTTTCATTGCAGGAAAAGAAATTGTATTTCCAGGTAAAGACTTCAGTTCTAGATTTCACACTTTCGGCTTCTACTGGGATAAAAATGTGATGAAGTGGTACTGCGATAATAAACTATATCACAGTCAGACGATTAACAGAAATTTTTATACCGGTCAAGGAAAAAATCCTTACTCAAGAAAAGGTCAACCGTTCGACAGGGGTTTTCGTTTTATCCTTAATATCGCTATCGGTGGCACTTATTTCCAACATTTGGGTGACCCGCTCACTGAACGCGAGGCTCGAAACTGGCCGAATCCTACTTTAGAGATCGACTATATCAGAGTGTATAGAATTTAGCGTTTTTTTTTTCAACTATGTGTGAAAAAGTTTTTTTATTGACGAGTTAGCTTAAAAAGTTTGTAAGTTTAAACGAAAAAAATATAATTGAATTAAATATTATGTCCGAAGTTCTGTTAAAAAGTTAAAATTAAAAAAAAAGTAGAAATGCACTCGAATTAAATATCAACTTTATTGCTTGTATCGAAACGAATAGTTAAATTAGATTTCGGCAAATTAATCGCAAACAATAAAATGCTTCCCAATTTCGAATTTAACCAACAATTAGATGACTGTTTTACCGGAGGAATTAAAAGCATACACATTATATATAAGTTAGTTATCAAACAGTAGTGTGCACTGTGTAACACATTTCTTACATTTACATTATTATAGTAACACTGATTTATTTATACCATAATCTTATTTTCGTAATTTTTATTTGGTATTCCTTTCGTTCACTGAAAACAATAAATTCTTTTGTGGTCAATAAAATTTTAATGCTGATTTTACTTTATAAGTTGTATTATTAACATATAACAGCCGCAGCGCTATAAGTTCTGTTATTTACTTTAAAACAATTTCTTAAAACAATCCTAAAAAATATATGTCGTATAAAATGTTTTTAATAAATAGAGTCAATCCAATCATAAAGTCTAATAATTAAATTAATAACACTAGAATCACTGGTCAAAAATATGAGTAAGTCCTGCACATATTCAGGCGAATTGCATACAAACCACAGGAGTATCGAATCGATAAAACCGGCGCAACGATAGTAGAGTTTCGGTTCCTTAATCGTTATGGCGTCCACCATAGCATCGATCACTTCGTACACCTGTCTTCGCGAAGCCTTTGACGCCAATAACGAGTGCTTCAAAACCAGTTGATAGCCACCCTTACCGTACGCGCGCTGCACTTCGTTCGGCGTTTGTTTCCATATGTTTTCGATAATATTGCTGTGCGATATAGAGTTGACTATCGGTGTGCGATAGAAATACGGCTCAATAGTGACCACTTTGACGCCAAATCGGTAAACCTCTCTGCGTAGACCATCAGAGAATGAACGTAATGCGTGCTTTGCCATACTATACGCGGTTATATTGACACTAGTGATTCGTCCTATTATTTATAGAATATATTTCTGGCTAGATTTTTGTTGACCAAAAAAGCACTAAAGCTAATGTTCAGAGACAGGACTATTTCGTAAAATCTGACTTTTTACTGATTACTTTAATTAAGCGGAAAATTAGATTTATATTCTTAATACGAAACAATGCTTTAAATGAACACACTTTGTTAGTCCGATAAATCCGATTTTTACAAATTTTTAAACAAAATCCCCTTTTTAGCGGATTTTCCGATTTTTTTGATATTTTCACAAAATTATCGTTCAAAATCGATGAGTTTTCTAGACCCCTAAATTTTTTAGCTTTATTATATTTATTACTGAAACATTTGAATGTAAAATTTCAATGTTTTGAATTGTAAAAAAATTATTATAGAAATTATTACTGAAAATATCATTCCTGTGTTCAAAAATAAATGTTTCTTACATTTTATTTTCCGCTTTTTTAGTACGATTTTTGTTCATTTTTTAGTCCGATTTTATGCACACTTTTTATCTTATTAAAGTCCTGTCTCTGCTAATGTTAAATTAAAAATATTTTACCTGCAATACTGCACACATTGACAACGCGTCCTTTGGTCTCTCTTAAAAGCGGTAAACACAGTTTGGTGACTCTCACTGCACCGAACACGTTAACCGCAAATATTTTGTCCACTTCGTTGCAGTCGTGTCCCCACTCTATCGGAGTCGAAACAGCGATACCGGCGTTATTAACGACAGCCCATAATTTAGGCTTAGACTGTTGGATCGCATCGATCGCATTACTAACGTCTTCCAGTTTAGTGACATCCATCTTAAGCACTTTCATCCGTTCCGAGCACATCGACTTGAGCTCCAGAGCTCCATCCTGGTCGGGCATTAAAACGCCGGCGAACACATGATAGCCAAGTTCATCGCACTTTTTCGCCAATTGAAGACCGAACCCGGAATCACAGCCGGTTATAAGGATTGCGCGATTTTTCACGCTTTCACGTTCACGACTCACGAACCAGAAAATATAGTTTGCAACGATCCACGAGATTACCAGCACTATTGCGGAAACGCATAACGATTCCAGTAATTGAACGGCGATCAAAATTACATTATAAAAGTCTAACGTATAATCGCTTTGACTACTATAGAATATGAGTAACACAATTGAATAGTAGGCGAATAAAACACTTGAGAGTGTCGCCACAAAAATCGCACCTAATTTCCTATACGCCATTTCACTTTCACTCTGCAAACACTTTTATATACGTATTATTATAATAATAATATCAAGAGCGTAACAGGAAATTTACTGCAAGAAAATTTTCTATTAAAATGTCTAAAACAAGGAAAGTGTTTTTAGTAGAGGTTGATAAATCAAGCGTGATATATAATTATATGCAAAATAATCGCTCGTTTCGATTTCTAAGCGAAGTTATTTTTTTATTATTATTAACTAGTAATTCAATTGTTTGTCTGACACAAAATAATGGACCATGAATTCTGTGAGATCATAAACCTAACCGAGTATTTCGCACCAAAAAAAATATGTTGTACGAAGTTTTAAATTATATAACTGTTTAGAGAGTAAATTTTTGTCGAAAAACTCTCAGTTTTAAATAGCTTTAGTATTATATCATATAATTTATAAGTTATAATAGAGCTCTCACTTAACAGCAATCAAATCACTGTAATTTTATTCAAGTATGATCTGCGCGTCAATACAGCGTAAAAGCGTGATAAACCTTTTTCAATGACATTTTCATTTATCTTCTGATAATCTTACTAATAATAAATAACGACTGGGTTTTATTTAGGATTATTTCCTATTGATAAATTGCCAAAAGAAAATTCTGATAAATGAAAGATAAGCTTAATAGTACTTCATTTCAGTGTACAAAGATTGCTGTTATGACTGTTAATTTCGCGAGAGAAATGTTGCTGTGTTTTGATGTTTTGCTGTGTCTCAGTTTTGGATGCTGTGATGCAAGCGCACCACAAGCACATGCTCCTAATAGTATTATTATTATTCAGTGCATACATACCTTTGTTGTTATAGAATGAGTTTTTCCTACACGTGCGGAAATTATTCAAAACAAATGTAGAATAACTAACTTTTAAGTTTATGAAAATGAAAGTTTCAGTGTAGAATTTTTTTTTGCTTAATTAATTTCCAATAACTCTGCACACACACACGACAATGTAAATTATTTTCTATGGTCTAAAAATAATTTAAAACAATCTACACATGTGATTAGCGCAGATGTTTTAGCATTTTGATTGCACTATGCAATGCATGTGAATTACTTTCTGTAGCCGAGAAAAATAAAATAATAAAATAAAATTTTCGTTCTCGCTATGTTTCATTGTATTTTTTTAACTAACTGTAAATTTATTTTCGATTTAAAAGAACATTTTTGTTTTTGTGTGCCTTACTCATTGAAGACTCATTAAAGTGGCGAACTAAGTCTCTAACTTTACTTTTGGCTTCAGATCGAAAATTAATTTAGAATTTGGTTATAATACGTTAGGATGGTTTGGGTGATTTTTATCTACCTTATACTCCTCAATATAACTTCATTTATCCCGCGTCCAGCGCTGATAGGAACAGTTTTCGACAAAAGTAAAATTATAAATTAGAAAAATTAGTTTTATAAAAAAAACTAGATTTATAACTGTCTGTTGTCTGAATTTTTATTTAGCATTTCTAAAATTATGAATCGATTCCGTGCGCTCTCTTTAATTTTTAAAAATACCTAATTGTCAAACAGAGAAAATACACGCTCGAAATATACAGTAATTTTATGTGTAATTTTACCTTTTTAAATGTGAACCAGACGTTGTGGTGTATATTAAATGATTAATGTGTTCTAATTTTTTAAAAAGCAACTTTTTTTGCCAATTTTTCCAATTTTATCTAATGTATTGATTTAAGTTTGAAATGAAGAATAAATAATAAACTTGTTTTATCGGTTACAGCGAAAATAAATTGATTAAAAAAAAGTAAGAAAAAAGTAAAAATAAAAAATAAAAACATATACACTTCGCCTGAACTTTATATTATAATTAATGCGCTGTTTATAATAATAATATATTTTCATAAAAGAAATAACAATAATTCATATATAAGAATAGTTTAATGTTGTGCGAATTTATTTAACCACATGCGAGACTTAAGCAGTATTTCATACGCATTATAAATTGAAATTTTATTGAACGCTTATTAAAATTCAATTGTGACGTAATATTTATTTGCCAGTGTAAGAAGTAAAAAGGATTGCTGATTTAACTCTAATAAAATTACTGTGAATAAAAATGAAAACTGGTAAATCTATTCATTAAAGAATACTTAATAACTGAACGTTGCAGCTGTACGCTAAAATTGTCTAACGTAGAGCCTAATTATTAATTCAGAGCATGACTTGTTATTGAAATACTACTGTATTTTAGAAAATAAAAGTTAGAAAATAATGAGAAAGTGTGCACTTCTCTTGTATTATGTTAAGTTAAATATACTAAAAAAGGGTTTAAAAATTAAAATGATTACAGAATCTGCAGAATCTGGTGGAAAATTTGATTCATCGAAATCACTACTACCAAATGTGGCGATCAAGTCTGCCGGATCTCATTTCTATCAAATCGGTTTATCAAACGTCTTGTTTGGCACGTCTTATAGGAAAAGAAAAACGTGTTATTACCCAATTGTTCTCGACTTGAATTTACTAATACTGTGCACGCGATGCATATTTTCAACTTTTTCCAAACAAGTCGATCCAGACTTATATATAATGATTGGTGATTTTTGCTACTTCTTAAATATTCAATTCCAGGGAAATCTTTATTTAATTCAAGTATGTCTGCTGGTCATTATTTTCAAACTCACTCACTACTGGAATCAAAAGCTTAATATATTGCCCACTTATCTGAAGCCTTTTCAAATGATGTCTGGTCTGGTTTCTCCTCAAGCCATCGGACTCACTGACGAGCGTCACATCAGTGAAATGCTGAGAATAACGCGATTTTTGTTTAACTTTACGAGTTTCAATTTAGACATAATCATTCCAATACTGGCTTTTCACATCAATTTTATTCCAATTGCTATCAACTGTACTCTGCAGCAAATTATCTTCGCGTTTTGGTGGTCTATTGGATTTGTGTACGCAATGATTTATGTGTACTCGGTTACGGTCTGGCAATTGGTCTACTTTTACATTATTTGCTATTATCTTAAATTAAAACTCAGATGTGTACACAATCGAATGAAAATAACCGATTCAATAACCGAACGAATTAGTTTGGATAATTCTAGTATTATTTCGGCTATTAGTGGTTTAAACGAAGTCTACGCTGAAATCGATGATTACAATAGCAATTATTGGTCAACATTCGCGTTTTGGCTCTACTTAAGTACGTCATCGAATCTATGCCTAATCATGTACATCGCAATATTTGGTGATTTAGATTTTGCGAGTAGAGTTACGTGCGGTTATTCCGCGTGTCTTCAGAGTGTGGTTTTGTTCGGGTTTATGACAACCGCTTCGTCCGTATCTTACGAGGCGAATAAGTTTTACAAGTTATTGATAAAATTGAGAATACATGGACGTAATAGACATATATCCACCTCATTGCTGCTTAAGGTATGAGTTAATCTAAAATAATTATGTCATTCTCTCCTTCTCTCTGTAACAATACTAAATTGAGTTGAGTTTCAATAAAAGATTTTTATGAATTTTCAAGAATGAATTTTAATTTTGAATTTTAACTTTTAATGGAACGTTATAAATATTCAATAAATATTTTTGCGCGTAATTTTACGGGTTTTTGTATAAAAATTCACGCTCTGTTTTATTTAAACAAAATTCTTAAACACTCTCTTTATTAACACGGGTTTGTTTATGTTTCCGTAGTTTTTTAACAAAAAAAATTATTTATTGAATATTTCTAACAATTTTTTAAATTATTTAGTTATCATGTTTTATCGAACGCATTGCCCAGAAAAATATTGGATTTTATTGTTGGAAACTATTTATTATTGATTACTTTCGTTTCTACGAAGTAAGTTATTTAATAAAAAATGTTACAACAAAAAATAACATAATATATTAATTTTTTATAGATTATAGTTATCGTTAGTATTTATTTTTTAAAACTAGTGGATATATCATCAAAAATGTTAAATACCTAAGTATTGTAAATAATTTTTAATCTCTAAAAAAATGTAACACTCATTTTCTGTCATACATTTTGCAGAGTTTAGCTTAAATAGCATTCGTGTGTCTTTATTACGTCAACTCAATGTTCAACAAAAAATTAGGCTTATCTATAGATTAAGGTAGCAAACAATATACAGTTTTATTATGTCTTGGTTTTAAACAGCTGTAAACACCATTTCCACATTTTTCCGTTGAGCATAAAATCCTGAGCTGAAACAGTGACCTGATCGAGCAGCCAAAGTGCTGGTCTCTCTCCAACTCCAGCGCAACGATAGTAAATATCTGGTTCTTCGGCTGTGATCGCTTCTATCTGCGCGTCAACCACTTCGTGGACCTGCGGTCGCGCTATAACTAGGTTTAACTTAAGCCGTGATTTAAGTTTATCGGCGAAGTTCTCGCCATAAATTTCGCGAACTTCTTCATCGGTGTCGAGCCATAGTTTATCGATAGATTTCGACAGCAATTCGAAGTCCATAATCGATGTTCGGTACAGATTCGGTTCGATTGTTACAACTTTGACACCGAATGGAACCATTTCTGCTCGAAGTCCGTCCGAAAATGATCGAACAGCGAATTTCGACATACAATAAGCATTAATGCCAGAAAATGTGAATTTACCTATAATTTAGATAATAATTAAGTGAATATTAATAATTGCATGTTTTCTTTAGTTTATATACAAACCGCATTTATTATAGTTTTAAAACAATTTAAGTAAGTCTTACTGTTATGGAAAATGTTATTTTTTTAAATAGAAGAAACTCGATTTGTTTAAACTTAAGATGTTAAATAATTTATATAGTTTCTATAAATGAATTTTACACACTTAGATAATAGATACGGTTTAAGCAAACACATTTATTCTTACATTTAGTGAAATTAATAAAATTTTCTTTGCCACGGTTTAACTAAAATTAATGTAAGGATTTTTTCGACAAGCTTATACATTGAATATACCGGTGCCATAGTTACACTCCGCTTCAAACCTATAGATTGTCTGCTATTATATAATATAGATTCTCAAAATTATTGGGGTCATATCTAACCCTATTTAAGTGGCAATTTTTTTCTCATTTTGGCCAAAAATTATAGAGGTCTGTAAAATTAATCTGATTTAAACGACAATTTCTCAAATCTCGATTTTTCGTGGATACAAGTTCCTGGATTTTCTAAAGAGGCCCCTTGCCTGAGCAAAGACAGTAACTATGACCGGCGCACAAACACAATTGAACCTGCTTAGTAAAATACTCTATTTTACTGGAATTGCGAATTTCTTAATCTATTATACTTGCATTCAAGTGAAATTTTCAATAAGCAAATTACTTTGAACTGTTTTCAAAGTTTATAAACTTTTTTACTAATCATTTTAAAAATTTCTTTTATTCTTTTAGCTGTGCATAATTTCCTCATTTTTCTCTGTTTACAATTTCACACGATAATTGGTTAGATTTCTGTGTTGAAAGCATAGCATTCAAATTGTAATTTCTTTAATAAGCTTAAATTGTACTGCAATTTACAATATTAACTGAATAGCTTGTACAGTATATTAAATTACTGCACTTAATTTTTATCCTTCTATAAAAAAATTGGGTAAATTGTCTCAATTATATTTTATCTCACGGTCAGCAGAATTATTATGTAGAATTTAACTTTAGTATAAATTCTTAGAGCTTTTACTCCAATTATTTATCTAAAATTCTTCATTAACGGTTTATTATGGTAGATTCAATTTTTAACAAAAAAACCATAAATACCCGCAATGCTGGCCATATTGATCACACGTCCGCCAGACTTTCTAAGCAAAGGTAGACAGTGCTTCGTAACTCTCACTAATCCAAACACATTAACAGCGAAGATCTTCTCGAAAACCTCAACATCCCTACCCAACTCGATTGGCGAGAAATAAGAGATGCCGGCATTGTTCAAAACCGCCCACAATTCAAGACCGGACTCTTTAATTTGGTTCACAACATTTTTCACGTGCATTACTTTAGTGACATCGAGCTGCACCACTTTCACACGCTTGGAACAGTCAGCGCGCAGAGAGTTGGCGCCATCTCCGTCAGCGAATAGGCAGCCGGCAAACACGTGAAACCCGTATAAATCTAGTTGACGGCAGATTTTATTGCCGAACCCGGTATCACACCCGGTAACGAGTACCGCACGATTTTTTGGTATAATGTGTGTGCGCTGCGATTTGCGGCGAACGAAGTGAGTCAACTGCCACGACACGTGTATGAGCACAATCAACGCGCCGATTGATTGGCAACAGTTTCGTAAGAAGCGAAACGGATATAAAATAGTAAAACAATTAGCGCCATAGTATAGCGATGTTAGGAGCAGAAAAATCGTCAAAAATAATTTCCACACAAATTTTTGTCCCTCATTAGCCATGATTTATGAATTATTGTTGTGATTAATTTATTATTTTATAACATAAGTCTGTAAGCTTATAACAATAAATTACAAAATAAAAGTACTAACGCGCATTAATTTGCAAGCAAACATTAATTACAAAATTTGCGTTTTACTGTATAAATCACTGTTAACGAAAACACTCAACACGTATTGAAGTTTTTTCACTGCCGTTAACTGTTAACCGTTTTGTTTTTTTGCTTTCGAGGCACAAAACTTACTGTTCAACTTTTAGGGCGATTAAAAATATTCTACAAAAACGAGTTTTTCGAACACAAAAAATAAGAAATTTTAGATGAGTTTGTTATTATTAAATGATTATGAGTGCTGCCACAAAGTGATGCTGAGGTCAAAAAACTGGAAAACCGTATTTAAGCAACAAAATAATGTTTGGGGTTAATTGTTTGTGAGTTACAACTATTTTATTTGGGTCACTAGAATTATAAATATATAAATATATATTTAATAAATTATATTTAGATCTTCGCATTCACAATGTATGGTATAGCAACATGGAGTGTAACTGTTTGCGTATCCCTAGTTCCTATTGACGTTTAAAGAAAAAAAATAGCTTCCGTTTGTTACAATATACCTTCTATTAATGTATCTTCTATGTATTAGAGTTTTTCATTCAAATTATCTGAAAATGTGAATTTTCAAAATTATTGTAAAATACTAAAACATTGGTTACTCAAAAAACTAGCCTTATTGACACCTGTAGTTTAAAAAACGATACCAATTTTACAGATCCTTAATAAGTTTTTTTAATCACTATTTCTATAAGTTAGTTCCTGAGCTACAGTGAAACTGCAATACTTGCCAGAATTGATACCACTATTTATTCATATATATAAGTAAAATATAAGATAAAATTCAATTAAATAATAATTCATATATTTAATTGAATTATTTTTAAAATGTTGAAAAATATTGCTGTTTAATGCGTTTGATAATGAAAATGAATGTAATATTTAATGCAGATAATTAAAGAATCTATAAATATCGAGATTTATATAAAGATGGTTAGTGTGGCTTTTTATTAAATATATCATTTTAAAATACTTTCAAACTAATTTTAGTTCTGACTATTAGGAAATTTTAGAGTTAATTCAAGAGATTAAACTCCAACATTAGTTTTTTTTGTCAGCTTTAAGTCAATATTTACTAATTATTTTTTTTTTGAATTTCGTTTTAAAATAAAATTTTTTTTAAAAATTAAAATCAAATCACAATCAAAATAGAAAAATATTAAGCGAAACAACACTATTGTTGAAATGCAAATAAAAACACATGTTTAATTTCTAAAGATAAGAATTAAAAAATGTTTATAAAAGAAAAACGTTTAAAATATTTCAAAGGAGCAGTCGATAAAAGATTAGCAGTTTAATACAAAGATAATAATGCAATTTTATACTGTTATTTTTTTATTTTTAGCAGTAAAAAACAGTAAGTCAATTATTTCATTTCCATTTAAATTGATCCAAATAAATATCTACTTAAGTTTTTTAAATTATTTTTAATATTTGTCGAGCTTTACTTTTAAAAATATTAACCATTAAAACTTTTTAAATTTATTTACTTTTATTAAACATTGATTATACATGTATGAATTATCAAATGTATTAATAAAGTCTATTAACTTATTCATTAAATGCTAGTTTTAGCGGAGCAAACTTTGTGCGATGATTGGACAGCATATAATGATGAAAAGTGTATTAAAATATTTGATGAAACACTTATAAGATACTCGGCAGCACATGACGAATGTTCTCAGTTTGGATCGTTGCTCGTAATTAAATCACAAGAAGAACAAGATTTTATGACCAATTTCCTGTTTAATGTTGAAAAAATGACTGATAATATTTGGATTGGAATAAGTAAATTGAATGACACTTATAAGGGCGACGATAACACCGACATAACTTACACAAACTGGGTTGAGGGCAGTCCTCAGAATGAAACTGACTATAATTGCGCTCAAATGTTACCTGAAAAATCCTCGCTTGGAAAATGGATAAACGAACCGTGTTCTAAGAAAAATGCATTTGTTTGCCAAAAATTACAAAATTGGTCGATTTCGAGATTACAAAAAACTTTATTAGATGAAAGAAAACAAACACAAGAAACTATAAGTAAATTGTTACTCGAACTTAACAGACACAATGCGATTATTTCAAATCTAGAAGCAAATCAAGTCCCAATTGGGTTTATTTATGTTCAGTTAGCCAATCAAAACGAGCCAAAAACAATTTGGCCATTATATACATGGAATGATATAAGTTCTAGTTATGGCGGTCTATTTTTTAGAGTTTTAGGTGGAAGTTCTGAAAGCTTTGGTTCCACACAAGAATCTAGTTCTCCTCGATTATCAAAAATTTATTGGGCGCAAAGTTTTATCGTAAATCAAAATACGGTAACAAAGACAGGGTCACATGAAGATAGCGTGGCTGCTGGACAGTGGAGTGCATTATATAGCGCAGGAAATTACCAAAATGGTAATCCAGATGGCATAAGATTCTATATTTCTGGAGATGAAAATCGTCCACGTAATCAAGCCGTTAAAATTTGGAAACGAACTGCTTAACAATTTTTATTAGTATACCTTAAAACAGTATTTTTTTATATTAGTTTATTTAAAAAAATATGATGAGTGTAACATTTTAGTAATTGATTAAAATATAATAAAATAAATTTGTGATTTTTTAGCTCGCTTCATATGTATGAAGGAGAGCTTATGGATTTGACAATGTCTGTCTGTCCGTCTGTCTGTCTGTTCGCAGTCCTCTTAAGTTCAAGAAGTCTGCCACTAACAAGCTATATCTTAATACTTTATAACATACATGAGACAACTTAATAGTCTGATTATTTATCACGTTATAAAAATACTGAGTAACAATGCGCTAAAGTAACAATTATTAAAACGTTTTTAATATAATCCTAACAATACTGTACTTATGAAGTGAGCTCTCTATGAATGTGTCGTTCTTGTTTTCATATAAATTAGATAAAAAAATACTGTAATTAAATCAATACTATATTTCAAAATTTTTCTGATGCATTTCTAAGATAATGAGGTTTAAAAACAATCAAAAAATGTTATCAACTCGCTTTTGCAAAATTTTATTTGCAAAATAGATTCATCAAAATTTCAGCACAATATTAATGAGAACACTATTAAAACTATTGTTTATATGTAAGAATACTTATGCAAACTTATGTAATGTACACTTAAACAAATTCATTGTATATAAGGTTTATCGCGATTAAAACACCGGCCATAGAAGCCAGCTGTCAGTATTGGTTGATCAAAGCCAGTCAAGTCTAACTTAACGTCGTGTTCAATATCTCCATCATTAATGTAATTCCAATAACTCTTAGGAACTAATCGTAAATCACTGGCCGTCACACTCGGATACGAGTATTCTGTGCTAAATTTGGCTGAAATGTGAATGCTTTCAAATATAGTATTCTTCACATTTAATGGAAAAGTTTGACACTCTTTATATATATCGCCATCACATCTCACAACAGCGCAAATCTCTTCGCAAATCGGATAGTGTTGTTGCGCCAACGCGTGACCAGTGGTGCGATTGGCCACCACTACAAAGTACGACTCTTCCGCTAATGTGTCGCCAGATTTTACCGAATAGTTAACGTGACAGCAAAGTTCATCGCGACATACGTTTAGCGAATCAGTTTGTTTGCTGAGTCTAACAAATTCGATATCATCGGTGTTTAGATTGAAATGTTTGTAGAGTTTTGACTGTTCTAACTGTTCATCGAACACAATCATTTCGCTCAATCGATTACTAACACACTTTGCGTCTTGATTTTCGCGCTTTGACGAAATATCAGCGATAAGTAATTTTGACTTTGTATCGGGAATATAGGTGTAAATAATGGCGCCTTGGCTTCCAGCGTATATACCGCTACCCATTGTACCTTAAAATTAATTTTTAATAAAATTAGATAAAATAGCTCAATCAACTTGGAATTTACTTCATTTAAAAATATTTATTTATAAATATTGAATAGATAGATAAAAACCAAGAAATATACAGTATTCATACCAAGATTAGGATAATGCATATTAGACCCCAATAAGTTAACCTTATTAGTGATGGCCCACGACTGTTGCATTTGTGTGGCAAAATTGAATGGTAATTCGTCGAACCAGAACGTCGTAAAAATCATTGTGTCCACACGATGGTCGCACACCAATTTGGTGCCCGGAAGTTCGTACAGAAGATCGAAACAGGTATGCAAACCCATTCTGCCGAACGGTGTGTCAAAATAGACGAGTTCCGGTTGGTTCGGGACATTACCAAAATATTCGTAAAATACCTGCATTTTGTGATACTTAGCAGTGAGGAAACCATTCGAATCAAACACGACGTTCGTATTGTACTGGTAGTGTCCGTCATCGGGGCATTGAATATCGGTTTGTTTGTCGCAATAAACAAAATCGTTAGTGTTTGCCACAACATAGATGTGATACTTCTGTGCCATACAACTTAATCGGTATAATATTGGTCGCGATTTTTCGTACTTTTCCGCTTCATTGCACGGGTTATGAGTGGTGCCATTACCCGCGTCGGGAATTTCTTCGATAAACTCATTTGGTTTGTCTACTCTCACACAAAAGGCGTGATTTATTCCCATCTCAGGAAAAACTATTATATTTGCTTCCTAGTAATAACAAGAATAATCATAAGCAATAAATGGGGAGCCGCCCAATTTTTCGGGAAACGCCGACACTAATAGTAGGTAAATTCGGGAATTTAATATATAAGTTTCACAATCCATGTTATTGATATAATTTTTATTTTCCCGAATTTTTCTCAAAAAATAGATACAAATGAGGAAATATTTCCCGATTATAGCAGTTTGTCATTATAACTTAAATAAAAATTAATTTTTATAAAATCTTATAAAGTTTTTTTACAAGTTTAGTTTCACTAGAATATGATTAATATACAAAAATTGACTTCCGAGGCCATCACACTTTGTACATTTGTTATTATAATTTATTACGTTTGTAACTTCAGGATTTTCATTAAAAACTAAAGGCAAGTAACATTCATTGATATAAATTGTAACTTTTGTAATGGATTTTATTTTTTATGCCTTTTAATAGACATAAAAATCTTAGTTCTGCTCATTTAGTTTTTTTTCAATAGCCATCTGATTATCTTCTAAGAATGAATAGCTCATTAAACAATGTGCATACTTGATCGGTTGAAAAAACTTATTCTAATTTATAAATTCTGTGATGATTGAGCGCATAGTGTCAGAAATAAAATTTCACTTCACTTACTCGCTCATGTGCTACTTTCGCCGCTTTCTCGAAATTGTCTAAATTTTGATTAATATGATCGATCGCATCACTAATATTGTATGAATGATCTCTGCCGTCATTGGTGACCATCGAGAAGTGTCCAAACTTAGTAATTGGCACATATTCGAACACCGCTGCTCTAAAGCAATCAGAGGTATCGAGTGATTCACTGTTTTCGACACTAATTACAATTATTAATAGCAATTTAATCAATATAGCGCTCATCTCTCAAGTTTCCTTTTTATACACAATTGAATTTGTTTAAAATTTCACTTTATTAGAGTTGATTAGTAATTTAGTTAAGCGATATAAAAATAAAAAACCTTACCCACAAATTTATAAACTTCCTTCTGATTTTTTTAAGAAAAAATTTCTTTCAAAGTATTAAAAATATTGGATATGATTAAAAATTTTGCTTTATTTGCATTACACAAAAAAGAACGGAATACATACTTTTATCTAAAACTTCACAAACAGACTTCAGATGTAAAGGAGGGACAGATCAGTGATAAGTGAATCTCAATATAAACACACCAATGGTGAACAAAAAAAATTTCATTGACCCTAAATATAATTTCGAGTAATCCTTAATTAATATCTTGATTTAAGTATGATAAAAATATTTATAGAAATATCTCAGTCTAAACTTTTGTGCGTCACAATGTTATACCATTCAATTTTAAAAAAACAGATAATGCATTTACATACGTATTTATTTCGAATTCCCTCAACAACTCAAAAATTAAATCTTAAAACTGTTTTCAACTCAATAAAAAAATTTGATAACATAATCATAAACAATAAATAACATTTATCTAAATTTGTTTACGACACTCGATTCCCAAAACCAATATTTATATAATATGAACACACACACTACTGTAAGCTCGCTAAATCTTATACTGAATAAAACTCTCATAATTATTATCCTTTAAATAAGCCCGTAATTTATACGAACTTAATATACTGTTAAAATAAAGCTATAATTCATTATTGTCAAATAATTTATTTATTTATTTAAACAAAGTTCTAGATTAGAAACTGTAGAAAATTAGAAAAGTAAGCAGAATAATTTTTACAACGAATTTGTAACTGTAAATTATTTTTATTGAACATATGGCTGGTCGCGATCGAAACATCGTCCATAAAATCCAGCGGTCAGTATCGGAGCATTAAATCCATTAAAATCTAATCTAGCATTTCGATGCTCAGAATTCGCTTCGTTAGTATAATTCCAATAACTAATTGGCACTAATTGCAAATTATTAGCGGTCACACTTGGATAAGAATATTCTGTGCTAAAATTGGCCGAAATGTGAATACTATTAAATACTGTACTGATCACGTCTAATGGAAATGTAAGACACGGTCGGTCCAAATCTCCGTCGCATCGCATAACAGCGCATATTTCCTCGCATATCGGGTAACGCTGTTGAGACAACGCTGGAGCGGCGCTTCGATTGGCAACCGCTATAAAATATGATTCTTCGGATAAAGTGTAGACTGAATGCACAGAATAGTTAACTCCGCAACAAAGTCCATCACTGCATACATTTACTGAATCAGTCTGTTTCGTTAGTCTAACGAATGTGATGTTTTCCGTGTTTAGATTCATGTGATTGTATATTATCGGCGGTTTGATTGGTTCGTCGATCACAATCAGTTCGCTGTTGTGTTCGTTGAAACATTTGGCTGCGATGTTCGCGCTTTTGATCGGTATATCAGCGATAAGCAGTTTTGAGCGTCCATCCGGAACTTGTGTGCTGATAATCGCGCCATTCCTACCCGAATAAATTCCGCTTCCGAAGCTCCCTTCAAAGTTTAAAATAAATAATTAAGCAAAAAAATTAGTATTGAAATTAATTACCAGTTATCGGATCGTGCATATTAGCTGCCAACAAATTAACATTGTTTGTTATGGCCCACGACTGTTGCATTTGTGTGGCAAAATAGAGTGGTAAGTCATCGAACCACCACGTAGAGTATAGCATAGTGTTCACGCCGTAATCGCGCACTAATTTAGTGCCGGGAGTGCTGTACAGTATATCGAAACACGTGTGCAAACCGAGTCTACCGAACGGTGTGTCAAAGTAAACGAGTTGAGCGCTCGGCGGGACGTTGTAATAGGTTTCGTAAAATAAGTGTATTTTATGGTATTTAGCGATTAAGTATCCGTTATCGTCGAACACCACATCAGTGTTAAACTGGTAGTGATGGTCATGTGGACAGTTGTAATCAGTGGTTTGATTGCACCAAACAAAATCACCCATATTTGCCATCACGTATATCTGATACTTCTTGGCCATACAACTCAGTCTGTATAATATTGGCCACAAATGCGAATACTTTTCTCGCTCATCGCACGGATTATGAACGCTTCCGTTTTGCGGGTCTGGTATTTGTTCCATTAGTTCGTTCGGCTGTGTAAGTCTCGGAATGAACCCCGAATTTATACCATCCTCGGGAAAAACTATGATTTTCGTGCGCTTTAATAGAAATGTTTTAATTTTTGTTTGTTTTAATTTTCAAAGAACCAATTAAAATCTCTAATTGTTGATTATATATTTTCCTACCGTTTTCGTTGCAATTCGTGTGGCGTTTTCAAACGCGTCTAAATTCATATTCACCAATCGCATCAGATCACTGGTATTGTGCGAATAATTACCGAACTCCGCGTACGAGATGTGTTCAAAAACTGCTGCACGAAAACAGTCGTCATCAGTGTCTGTGTATGGCTGCGATATTTCGCTATTAAACCCATTTGTTACTAATGAAAGTTGTATTATTAATAGAATATAATGTAAAATTTGCTGCATTGCCAATTAAATCAATAAGAATAAACAGTTGAAGTTAACGTACAGATTGTAAGTTACAATAATAGTGTGCACATAGAATAGAAGGTTCCACGTCTTTACAGCAAATGCTTTACCGAAAACGTCTTTACCGCAAAAGTCTTTACCGCAAAAGTCTTTACCGCAAACGTCTTTACCGCAAATACGACTTTAATATGCTTTTGTCTGTTATTATCTACCAGTTGTCACTCAAATTATTATTAAAGCGATAATTGTTTTGAATTTTAATTTATTTACTTAATCGATATTATTTACTTATTGTGACAATAACCAAATATATCGATAATGGTTTCATTGTTTCTTCATTTAATTTATGATTATATTCTCATTTTATTTGTTATTATTACCTATTATAGCTATTAATTAAAACAAATTTGCGGTAAACGCGTTTGCGGTAAAGTGTATTTGCGGTAAAGACGTTTGCGGTAAACGCGTTTGCGGTAAAGACGTTTGCTGTAAAGACTTTTTCGGTAAAGACGATTGCGGTAAAGCATTTGCTGTAAAGACATGATACCAGAATAGAAACCCTTGAGTGATATTTTTCCATTCCTTTGATATGAATTGAGTTAAAAAGCGTCAATTTTATTATCAGACACTTTGCCCTTTGTATTGTTAAATATTAACTTTGAAATGGGATTAAATGCCACTCTTAGTATTTATTAGATAAGCTTTTAAAGAATGAGTTATATTTATTTATGGAAAGATTTTACATAGTATTACAACTACTTTCTCAGAGTAGGCTAATTTTTAAATGACAGAAATTACTTTGACTGTAAGTGATTTCTATTTCGCTTAAGTTATTTTAATCTAACTGTAAATAAGTTTTCAAATTTCAAAACTTTATTTTGATAGATGGCAGTAGTTGACATCACTGTATATGCTTAAAATTTTAAAGTAAATATTAATACATGTGACTTTTTAACACTTTTATGTAAACAAATAGTCTAGACTGAAATGTCTTAAATTTTTTTGTAACAAATTCAGTCATATTTCCCCAAAAAATTACTTATTTATAATGATATAATTTTCTGAGGTTTTTTGCGTTCGGTATTAATGTGAATATGATATGAATTTTATTATACGGAATGATATTAAGATAAACACAAAAAAAATATAACTTCAGATACATCTTAATATATTTTAATATGTGATTTAGAAATTAAAATTATTTCAACTATAAAATTATTTATTTATTAACCAACTTATGGCAACTTTATCTATTGGTGGTGAGCATAGTTTATTACGATTAAAGCTAATTGAGCGAAACGTTATGAAAACGTTAACAGCTATATAATGCAATGACTGGCAGCTCTACAACTAAAACATTGTTGTGTAACTGATTATGTATTCTTGCATCTAATCTCACCTAACATTAAGCATTATTATCGCTGTGTATAAAAAAGCGAAGGTCTGCTACTATCGTTATTATTACTTTTACATAAAGTTAGTTATATTTAAGTTAGTAAATATATAATTTTTTCATCAAATCGCTTCATACGAGTTTCAAACGATTTTTGGTCAATGAAATGCATTTCTCGTACAATACTTTAACCGAACTATTATTTTCTCCTTCAGTACTTTTGATATCAATTGTTATTTTATTAATAACTATACTTAAGAGGTGAGCTATAAATCATTTATTTTGTTTGCATATCACAGTATCGCCAAATTTATGACATGACAGGAAGAATGCGCGGCAAAGCGATCAATACTGGCTAAAACGTAACATAAAGTATGGCGAAATGGCGTCATTACCGAAACAACTGAGCGGCGCTGATGTGCAAGTAAGAGATGAGGCACTGGTGAGGAAGTACGGCAAACTGTTTGGTACACACAAGTTTGGCGAACCGACTATCATGTGCGCCGATCCAGACATTGCGAGCAAAGTGCTCAGCAAAGATTTTACTGTTTTTGCGAACAGAAGGGTTAGATTTTACTAACAATCAACGCGTGTTTTAGCATTAACTCAATAATAATATATCTATCAACAAAAAAAAACAGGGACTAAAGTTTAATGACAATGTGATTGACAATGGACTGAATATGATTAGCGATGATCAGTGGAAACGCATTCGTTCGATAGTTGCGCCAACATTTTCGAGCGGAAAGTTGCGAAAAATGCGACCAATCATCGACGAGTGCGTGCAATCGTTAATCAATGACTTCAATCGTTTAATCGATGAGACGCGCGACACTGAAATCGATATGAAACGTGTTTTCGGCGCATACACCATGAATGTGGTCACCAGTACGGCGTTCGGCATTAAAGTTGACTCGTTGTGCGACGAAAACAATGCGATCATCAAAAACGCGAAACAGTTGCTGAGTCGCGATTTTAAATTGTTAGATATGCCAAAGTTGGTGATAATCACTAAATTTCCGCGAATCGCCAAACTCTTTAATTTGAAATTCATGTCGCCTAATGTGACCGGTTTTTTCTCTGACCTCACGAAGAAAATAATTGACGAAAGAAAACGGAGCAAAATTAAAAGATATGACTTTCTTCAGTTACTATTGGATTCGATGGAAACTAATGAGGAAAAAACAGATGATTATGTCGAGAAAACTATTGATGAAAATGATAGCGAATTATTTGAAGAACACAAGTTTATAACGCACAACAAAAGTCAGTACTCAGTATGGAAATAAATAAATTTAATGTATTTTGTTGTTTACAGCGATTTCTATAAGCGAGATCACGTCGCAGTGCACGTTATTTTTTATGGCCGGTTACGACACCACCGCTGCCACGCTATCGTTTGCCGCGTATAATCTCGCGTGCAATCAAGATGTTCAGCAAAAACTTTACGAAGAAGTGAAAAGTGTTCTCGAATCGAAAGTAATTCTTTTTTATTGATTTGCCATTTTTATTAACGCAATTAACAATTATTTAATCTCCCATAGACTGAACTCGATTACGATTTATCGCTTACGCTGAAGTATACGGACGCAGTGATATCGGAAACACTTCGTTTGTTTCCTCCAGGAACTTCGTTAGAAAGAAAAGCGTCCGAAGACTATATTTTAGATAGAGATGTGAAACTTTTTAAGGGCGATATAATTAACATTCCAATATACTCGATGCACAGAGACTCGCAATATTTTTCCGAACCGCTGTCATTCAAACCGGAAAGATTTTTCGCTGAAAACCGTTCACACCATCCGTACGCGTATTTACCGTTCGGTGCCGGACCTAGAAATTGTGTGGCGCGCAGATTGGCGTTAATGGAGGCAAAGTTAGCGCTGCTGTACAGTGTTTATCATTTTCGATTCATTTCCACTGACAAAACTGAGGTATTTGTGAATGAAACCTAAACTATTGTTTTATCGCTCAGTATTTTAAAAATATTTATTTATTACTCTACGTATAGCATCCACCGAAAACATATAATAACGGCGGTCTTCTAACTCCGCGACGAATTTTGCTTCGAGTCGAAAAGCGTTAATAAAAAAATCATGTCTTGTCTTGTCTATGGCATACTTGTGATTAAAATTCATTTTACAGTATATCAATACCGTATACGGTATGCATGTGATACATATTCTTTCAATTAAAATTAATTTGATATTAAAAACTGTGTCCAAAATTTTCTGATAAATATTCAAGTTAACAAATTACAAGACACAAACCTATGGAAAAGTGTAGATTTAACGTTAGATTCGGTATACTGTATACCATACATGTATTTAACACATGTATGGTATACCGTATAATAGTGATTGAAAATATTTGACTTTTGAATTATCACTACCGTTCCATTACCGATTCAAAAAATTCCATTAACGTTCCATTAACGGTAAAAAACAGAAATA
>JAQIVF010000416.1:0-23094 GCA_034698365.1 Steganacarus magnus
ATAATGGCAACTATAATATAACTATAATTTGTCCAATCATTATATTAACCAAATCTCAAACTAATTAATAAAAATCTGATCATTTTTAACCTTAACTCTACTTTATTTCTATTCAAATCATATCTTAAATAAATGCAAAATCATTTCAATCTCTTTACAAAATGTTTACCTAATGATAATAAAATATATTTAATATTATTTATAGTTAAAAATATAAATATATTTAATAAAATTACTATTGTTTTTATTAATCTATAAAATCTATTGTAAAATTTATGATAAGTTGAAATATCTAATATCAGCTTTAAATATATTTTGCTAGAAATAATCAACAAAAAATTGTTAGTAATAAATGAAGTGAAATAATACGCGGAAATATAATTTAATTGATTGATCAATAATTTGATTTCTCTTACTTACGAAATATTCTCTCTTAACGAGCAAATTAACATAAAAAGTTTTCAAAGTATTCTCTTATAAAAGTTTTTGTTACTTTACGTTTACTTTCTAAACTTAGGTGACTCTACAGTAGTAACTGTTGTATTGATAACCAGAAACAGGACTTTTTCGCACTTAAAATAGATAAAAAGTGTGCGTAAAATCGGAATCATACGTCGAGGCTTGCGAAGAGATTTTTTCATTTTTTATTTTTTTTATTCAGATTGCATAACGAGAAGTAACGAGAGTTAGAAAAGAGTTTGCTATAAAAGAACTACATATTGATACAGCAATTAATGACTATTTTTTTCGTACTTTATATAGTGTTTTATGAGTCATTGATTGCTGTATCAATATGTAGTGCTTTTATAGCAAACTCTTTTCTAACTCTCGTTACTTCTCGTTACGCAATCTGAATAAAAAAAATGAAAAATGAAAAAATCTCTTCGCAAGCCTCGACGTATGATCGGAATAAAAAATTAATAAAATTCGTACTAAAAAAGCGGAAAATAAAAAGTAAAAAACACTTATTTTTGAACTTTTTAATAATATTTTTCTATAATAATTTTTTTACAATTCAAAACATTGAGATTTTACATTCAAATGTTTCAGTAATAAATATAATAAAACTGAAAATTTTGGAGTCTAGAAAACTCATCGATTTTAAACGATAATTTTGTGAAAATAACAAATAATCGGAAAATCCACTAAAAAGCGGATTTTGTTTAAAAATTTGTAAAAATCGGATTTATCGGACTAACAAAGTGTGTTTATTTAAATGCTTATTTCGTATTAAGAATATATATCTATTTTTCCGCTTAATTAATGCAATCATTAAAAAGGTGGATTTTACGAAAAAAAGTCCTGTCTCTGGTTATGAGAAAACGCTATTTATTTGGGATTATTTTTATCGAAAACCAAAACTAAAAACTACGCTTACAAGAAATTATTTACTAGAAAATAGTGTTGTTGATTTTGAAATTTTAATTTTACTTTACTTTTGCTTTTGCTTTCGTTTAAAATTTCAATTTTGATTTTCTTTTAATTTTGCTTTTTAATTTAATTTCAATTTTAATTGTATCTTACTTTTGTTTGTAACATATTTTTTCATTTTAATTATTTTTGCTTTTACTTTCAATTAAAATTTTTTTACTTTTACTAATGCTTTTACTTTTTCTTTTGCTTTTACATATAAAAATCTTTTAAAAAGTTTTACTTTTAATTTATTTTTTAATTCTATATTTTAATTGTATTTTTCTTTTACATGCAATTTTTTTTCATTTCAATTTACTTTTGCTTTTACTTCGGATTAAATTTTTAATTTTGATTTACTTTTACTTTTGATTAAGCAAAAGTAAAAGTTCAAATAATTTTTTATACTTTTGGTTTTACTTTCAACAGTAAATACAACACTACTAGAAAATTAAATAAATTAATATTTGAATTGATAGATTTGCCATAAATATAAATGCTTAGCAATAAATATTTGAAAACAACAGATTTATTAAGCACAGATGTTTTGGTGAATTAATATTTTTTTTAAAAACATATTTTAAAATAATAAATAGATTTACTAAAATTTTTCTTTTAGAATAAATGATTAAAAATTCATTGTAAAAATCAGTATTTGCAATACACTGCACACAAACAGAAAATAAAACTCGGATTTGTTGCAAATATCATTTACATTATAAATCACAAGCTCATCCAAACCAATAAAGTTTAAGCAAATTTGATAAAACTTGTATTAATTCTTGGATTTATTAAGACATGCCACTCATTAGTGTAAATGATTGCTTTATCGCTTGAGTTTCCTAAACCAAATAACAATTTGTATTCTATTAAACGCAAAATACAGAACGTTTTCGTGAATAAAATGTTGTATTAATTCGAAATAAGAAAAAAAAACAAATTAAAATTTTAATAAATGGCACAGTTTCCCAGTAAATTGAACATCACTTAATCATTTCAATTCAAGATTGAATATGTTTCGAAAAAAAACTTTGATTAATTAATATTAGCAAATGCATATATATAACAGACGAATATGTAACACAGCAAATATACGGAAATATAAGTTAAACAATTGCATTGTAATAAAGTTAAGCGTGTACTGTATGCGCGCAAAATTATAACTAATAACAATAATAATGAAGTTATTATTATGGTTTGCTTTATGCAGCTTTTTTTATGTTAAAGGTATGCGCCGCTAACAATGATAAAATAAACGAAACATTAAACCTGTTTTATTATCTTAGTTTGCTGTCGAAGTGATTGTATTGCTCGTGATTATGGCAATAACGGTACGGTTTGTGTCTGTAATATCACTTATTGCGATAACGTAAACCCAATAACACGCACACCTAACCGAGTCATAACATTATATGAGTCAAGTTTTACTGGACTGAGATTTAGAGAAACAAAGTTGAGAGTACGTCGAAATTGTGATATATTCAGATTCGGTCATAAGGAAACTAAAGATGAAAATGATAATTTTAATGGAACACTGAGACAGACTAATAAAATAAATTGCAATAAAAAATATCAAAAGATTAATGGATTTGGCGGTGCCTTTACAGACGCGGCCGGCATTAACATCAAAACTCTGCCCTATAGTATGCAGAATACTTTATTGTCAGATTATTTCTCGGCCAATGGTATTGAATACTCGTTATGCAGAGTACCAATCGCTGGAACTGATTTCTCTACCCGTGCGTACACTTACGATGACGTGGCAAATGACACCGATTTATCTCACTTCAGTTTACAGCAAGAAGACTTCGATTATAAGGCACTGTAGTATTTATATAATTATTCTATATTTTTTTCACTGATAACCAAATGTAGCGAATCAGACAATTCTTTGCCTCACAGATACCTTACATTCAAACCGCAAAATTATTCAGTTTAAATAAGCTGAGACTCTTCGCGTGTCCATGGAGTAGTCCTGCGTGGATGAAAACAACTTTCGAAATAACTGGTGGAACAATTATTGGTGAACCGGGTTCTTATTATTATCAGTATTACGCAAATTATTTTGTGAAGTACGTTCCACTATATAAATTATAAATGTATTATTTGAAATTCAGTCCCTATTACTTCCTGCTATTTGTAGATTTTTGGACGCGTATAAAAATTATGGCATTAATTTTTGGGGTCTAACTGTACAGAACGAACCAGCGGCCACAACATTTCCGTGGAACACACTGGGATTCACTCCGCAAAGGGAACGAGATTTCATCAAACTAAACTTGGGTCCAACACTGGAGCGCAACGATTACGGCAAATCAACACTGAAATTGATGTTTGGAGAAGACCAGAGATCAGGCAGTTTTAACGGTGGTTTATATTTTCCATCGGTGTACGACTGGTCCGCCAATATTTCCGGCGATAGCGACGCAGCAAAATACGTTTCGGGTGTCGGGTTTCACTGGTACTATAACACAAAATCCGATAGTCTCTATATTCTAGACGATACGCACAGAGACTTTCCGCAGTATTTTATACTGGCGAGTGAGGCGTGTAACGGTTTCAAAGACAACAAAGTATTATTGGGCAGTTGGCAGAGAGGAGAGGCATATGCTGTCGATATTATTGAAGTATAATGTGATGCGCTATTGTGTGCGCCATATAATTAAAATAATTTATTAAATTTGCATATTATTATAGGATTTAAATCATTTCACTAGCGGTTGGGTTGACTGGAATATGGCTCTGAGTGTTGAAGGCGGTCCGAGTTGGGTCAACAACTTTGTCGATTCACCCATTATTATTAACGCTTCAGCGCAAGAGTACTACAAGCAACCAATGTTTTACGCTTTGGGTCATTTCAGTAAATTTCTTCCACCAGATTCTGTTAGAATTGAGTTGAAGCGAGATATAAGTATCGATAAATTTTATTCGACAGCGTTTCAAAGACCGGATAATGGTATTGTGGTTATAGCTGTGAACACTAATGATGATTCAGTTCTGTTGACTATTGAATTGAGCTGCGATAGAAGAGTTAAAAAAGAAGTGTTGCCGCACAGTATTCAATCATATATTTGGTGGAATTGATTGTCTTATAAATTTATAAATTTTTGGAAATTTATTTATACTTTTATTATATAATTATCTAAAATTAAAAATTTAAATAATTGTATTATATTTAAAGTAATATATCAATAAAGCAATTAAAGTACAAACAACAGACATGGAATTATGAATTCGGCACAACAATCTATGCATAGACTCGTCGCTTATTACCACAAACTCATTATTTGACTGTTTCCTTATTTTTCTTTATTTCGATACATGTCTTGTCTATCACGTACTGATATGTTAGTTTTATATGGTATTAATCTTGTAATATTAAGTGGCAAAAAGAATAATTCTATTTAAATTGGCCCAAACCTCAAACCTCAAGCATCACTCATCACTAGCATTCGTTATTTTAAATAAGTTTTTCACATTTCCTGTATGTCGACATGACTGTATAGTCTGTTTATCTTACGGAATATAATTATTGTTTAAAACAAGTTTTAGACAGTAAAGAAAGTGAATTACCACAGAATGTAATGAAATAAATAGCAAAAAAATGATATACTGCTTTCGCAGTTGGTTTAATAAAACAGCCATAAAACATATGTATTTAGTATTTTATATTTTATTGCTTTGATTTATACATCGCTATATTCAACAAAATTTCAATCAATCACTTAATGCTGTCTGAATTAGTTTCGATATAAATCGAGTAAATATGCAACAAAAAGAATAAATCTATTTAAATTCGCCTAAACCTTAAACCTCAAGCATCAATCATTATAAGGCTTGTAAAACAAGCACGAATAATAAAAATATGCAATAAATGAATGTTACTAATTAGAGGTTGAAAGCAGAACCCTTGGGAAGCGAATCTGTGTGTGAAGGGATCTCAAATATTTTCATGATAAGGGAATAGATTATTAAAACATTCGCGGGATGGAAGAGATTTCCGCAAACTCCCGCAAATTACCATAATTGGGAAAAATTAATTATAACACCAAAAATTGTCGATTAATTTTAATAAGTTTTCATGGCCTACAAAATTATTAAAATTTTTATAAATTTTTTTCGGTGAAAATAACTTATTGTGTCAATACATATACCAGTGAGTATAATCATAGTAAATTTTAGTATAAAATATTTCAAACTTTATACTTTCTATTAAAATTTGAACTTAAAAAACATAATTTTTCGGGAATAATAGGCAGGACGGCAGACAAGGTTATAATTTCTTGGAGGGAAGGGATTCATGGGATTAACTTTACTATCTTTGGGAAGGAGTGGGAGACAAAGAATGATTATTTCTCAACTTCTATTAAACACAATAAATAAATAAATACAAAAGAAGATTAAATAAGAATTAAAACTTTTGAAGTTAATAACTCTAAATTATTTTAATTGATTTAGATATTTATAATTTGTTATGCAAAGGAATATGTTATTTTTTTAATTATTATTGCTTCACTCAATACAACATTTAAAATAAATAATGAAACATTTTCTCAATAAGTTTGTTAATTACTTTTGTAGCGTATCAATCGAAGCGTATTGAAACTTAAATATTTTTAAATGTTTAGTATTGACCAGTGATTAAGTTATTTCTAAATATCTAATTAATCTTTTATAGTTAAGTGAGTATTCCGAGCATATAAATAGAAGTTTTCAGGCTGAATGCATTGCATCGAGATATTTCCACCGGAAGAAACGCAATTGTTGTCGTCACACTTAACAATCGTGGCTGGAAACAACTTTCTGCAGTATTCTAACGGTGGAATATTAGAGTCAGAAACACCGTCCGCATCAGAAACCCATTTCCATCCAGTTGTGAACGAAGCGTGTTGATTCACTTTGCCAGATAAATACATTATATGTGGATTATTCAAATAAGGTTGAATGCATTCGTAGGAAGGAAATTGGCATGTCTTCACGCAATAAACACCATAGGAGTGTCTAACACCCGAGAAAACCAGTTACTCGACGTTTCATTTTTATAGTAACGTACTGCAAATGTTAGCTGGTAAAATTTTCTGCAATAATGAAGTTTATCGATATCATAACCGGATACACCGTCCGGGTCTGTTTGAAACTCCCAGCCTTTTGTCTCGTCAATATGGTTATTAACCGCTCCCTTATACATCATTATTCGTGGCACTTTATCGTTGCTTTAGAATTTTTTGAATTAGAAAAAAAATTACTAAGTATTTGACTTAAAAACTGTGAAAATTTAAACACTATAGAACTTACTTTTCAACAAGAATTGCGATTGTGACCAATGTATTAATGAAAATAGTACTTAAAATTAATATTCTTTTAAAACATACCATTTTAATAGCAAAAAATTTTCGAAAATTATTTGCAAAAAATAAAATAACAACTATTGAGATTTACTATTTATTTAAATAGAATTATGTTATCTCAGAATGTTTTTGACAAATATATTGTTTGATTCTCATAAATATTTTTCATTATAAATTATAAAATCAGAAGAGTAATAAATATAAGATTATGAGTTTTATTATCCCTGCATGAGATTCTGTTTGCATTTAATCATTTATTGCACTGTTTCATGAAACTGAATTTAGAATATAAGCATTTATTCTATGAAAATATTATAAAAACTTTTATATAAAAATATATTTAATATTCACTGGAATAAATTGCTGAGTATATGTGAGTTTAATCTAAGTCAACATTTTATCTAAAAATAAATCATTATTTTATTCTAGTAATTTTTCACTACCATAGTAATAACTAGTGATGGGAATCAGCTCGTAAGTTAAAGCTGGAGCTGAACTGAGCTGAACATAAAACAATTAAAAGGAGCTGAGCTGATAAGCTGAAATTTTAAGTGTTAATGCAATTGAGCTAAGCTGATTTATGTATACTCTAAGCTGAGCTTATATATTTTAAATATTGTTATATATTATTAAACAATAGCTTAATCGCTCTAAACTTTATAAAGAAGAATCAGCTAATATATTTAATATTTAAATTATAATTATTACAAATTTAATTTTTTATCTGACTTCGATAGAAAAATGTCAGATATATGGATTTGGGATTGTCTGTGCGTGAGTGCGTGTGTCGCCACTTTATTTGATAATAACGGGATTTTCCTCGATACTAATAAATAGAATTTATTTGGCCTTAACCCTCCAGTGGAATCGTTGTTCAACTTTCAAGTTGGGTACTGGTGGCAGATTTTTTATGTATTGTACATAAGTCAGCTTCCAGTTGCTGTCTAAGCATAAAAAATTTTTCTGCCACGAATCTGGCGGGTTTTCACTGTCGCGTTACTTTTGCCTGATTCGCACACTTAATGCCAGAAAACAAACATTACAGGATCAAAGCACTAAAATGTTATACAAAAAGGGGGAATGAAATTTGGACATTACTTTAAATTAAATTTAATAACTCCATTAATTAAATTAATAATAAATTTATTTTTTTGCATTTTAATTTGCAAATATATTTGTGAGGAATAGCTAAAATATTTTGGCTCTGTTGGCATTATATTAGATAATATTACTAACCAAACTTTTAGAGGCAGGAAAACTTGCCACGTTTCTGCTGGAGGGTTAATAAAGTATAGAACTCGTTTTGAGTGGCAGTGCCACTTTGGGAGGTAATATAATTTTTTTGTTAGTGGCATGGCCACCGTTTAAATTTTTGTTAGTGGCAGAGCCAATGTTTAATATTTTGTTAGTGGCAGAGCCAATGTTTAAATTTTTGTTAGTGGCAGAGCCAATGTTTAAATTTTTGTTAGTGGCAGGGCCACAGTTAAAATGTTTTTGTTAGTGGCAGGGCCATTGTATAATATTTTGTTAGTGGCAGGGCCACAGTTAAAATGTTTTTGTTAGTGGCAGGGCCATTTTATATTTTTTTGTTAGTGGCAGTGCCATTGTATAATTTATTGTTAGTGGCAGAGTTATTGTATAAATAATTTAATGCAATTTTGAACTTTAAAGATATCAGATTAAAATTTAATTAATATTAAGACGGAAACGAGCGAACGTAGTGAGCAAGCAAGCATTAATAATCATTATCAATAAAATACTTACAGATTGTAATCCATTAATCTAACAAAAATTTAACTACGAAGTCAGATATTATGACCGTTTCGATCTTGTTTTTAATTTCAGCTCAATATTTAAGCTTGAACTGAGAGCTGAGTTGGGACTAAATCTTTGTGAGCTGAGCTTGTTTTTTTTAAACTTTATCTCTAAAATCTTAAATGAAAACCAGCTGGAGATGCAGATAGTTCTGATAAAGCTAAGTTTTTGTCTATCTTTAATAATAACAAAACAAAAACAAAAAAATTTTATAGATTGCATTAAAGCTTGGAAATACCACGTAATATTTATTAAAACCTATGACAGATTATTTCTGCATCAAATGAAATACTAATATTTCCATTAAAATTGAATTACTATTATTTCCATTAAAAATAAAATACTATTGCTTAATTCAGTATAAACACTACCTGTTCTGAATAAGTTAAATCAGGGTAAAATGATTTACAACACGTTTCTCTTATACCCTAATAAATTTCCTAAATACCTCACAGATTATCTAAAGCTTTCAAATTTATTGCTTGAAAAATAAATTCTTGGCAATATATGTAATTGTCTTTCTAGAAAACTGTTATTAAGCAAAAGTAGTGATTTAAAAACATTTATTGAGTAAAATTTTGATTTTTTACTTTTATTGATTGAATGTTTTTTGTAAATAATAATGGAATATATTGGTGAGTAAAATGCTTTTCTATTAAGATTCTGTTAGTTATATAACATATAGTAGTTTTAATTATAGGAAATATGATTATTTTTTATTTATATTATTACAACAATTTAAAAAAATAAGAAATAAAATTGTTGATTGGTATAAATTGAAAGTATTTATAATTTATTTTTGGTTTATTTATAAAGTAAATTATATCCGATAATTTAATAATGTGAGTAACCCTTAAAGCAAAATATAAGCGCAAAAATATAAGAGCACTATTTAATTTATAAAAAGTTTAAAACTAAAATTAACTGTTTTATAAATATTAAAAAAGTTGAACACTAAAAATAAAAAGGTAAACATACTGATTTGAAAGTGTGTGAATAAATTTATTATTACTGTGATTATTATTTTTTTAAGAGGTGAAATATTAAACTTAGACTATTGAATTGCAGCAAAACCAAATTAAATCTTAATACAAGATTTTATTTAGGAGATTTCTTTTTTAATAGATTTTTATTAACTGATAACATATTTTAAATTAATACTGAGAGTGAGGGATAGTTAGAGAGATTGAGAGATGAGAGAAAGGGAGGGACAGTGAGGGAGGGAGACAGAAGGAGAGCGAAGGTGAGCGAAGGTGAGCGAAGGTGAGCGAAGGTGGGCGAAGGTGAGAGGAAGAGTTTCAAATAAAAGTATAAAAACCGATGTCTATATTAGAGTCCGAAACGGGCCCCGATATTTCGGGCCCCCGCGGGCCCCGACAAATGTCTTGTCGTGCTCGGGTCTTATATTTAAAAACTATTGTCGGTCCGGGCTATTGACTAAAATGATAGAAAGCCCGAAAATCTTTAATACTCATTCTAATTGCAATAATTTTAGCTAATTTTCATAAATTTATTTCTACTTTTAGGTTAAATGTAACTAAATAATACAATTTATTATAATAACCAAACGCAGTTTTGCTAATTATTTGATGCTAAGTTCCAATTTATTTGAAATTTATGCCGTTTTTAGTAATAAATATTTTCAGTATTGAAATCGGTCCGGGTAGGGCAATGGGTTTTTAAAATTGTCGGGCTTTTTTCGGGCTCTGGCTTGTGGATGTCGGGCCTAGATCGGGCTCGGGCCGTAAATTTTTTAAGATTTCGGACTCTAGTCTATATTTTAATAATTTTTCCATTAAACCTTTTAGTCTAATTTCTCGGACTTATTTAATTTCGGTCAGATTTTACTTGATAGTTACTTGCATAACACTTAAATACTTTTCTATAAGTTTAAATTAAAAATTATATAATAATTTTTTGAAAATTTTAATTCTAAACTTTTTTCCTGCCAGAAATTTTTATAATGTTAATATCGATTCTTCAAATTGAAGCAAGTGCTCAATTAAAAACGTCTGTTAATATGATTAATTATGCTTATCAGTGTGAAGTTGGCAAAACTGATGTTAGTTGTTACGCGAACACAAGTTTGCAATTGAAACGCGAATTCGAACACATTGCCCGTGTATTTCCAAGTCAACAGTTTTTTAACCTCTTATCGGTTGGAAATAATGCAAATTACACAGAAATTCCCGAAGACTTTTCTTGTGGCATCAAATTTATCAATATTCAATTAGATGGTGGACTTTATTTGACACGTATACATAAAAATGCTTTCTTAAGCACTTTGAATACAACAACTTTATTTAATTTACCATTAAAGTCACAGTTGCAAAACAATCCGCCCGATTATGATTTGTATTATGCGTTAAGTAGTTTAACGAATGCCACTTCAATTGGAATAACTCTCGGCCCAACATTTGTACACTCATTACCTGAATCCGCATTTCGTAATGTTAACGGTCTTCAAAACAGATTAAACAGCATAATTTTTAAAGGAAATTATAGTATTTCTAGTATTGAAAACAATGCTTTTTTTGAAATTCCTAACTTATCTTATATTTATTTCAATGTAAACAGTATAAAAACTATAAAATCAAAAGCATTTGATTTTGATAAGTCATCCAAAAATAAATTAACAATATATATAAAGAATAGTTCAGTTTCGCACTGTAATTTTGAAGATAATGTATTGAGTGGCGCACGAAGACCAGTTGAGTTGAAAATAGGTATCTATAATTTATATTTTATTCTAAATGTAAATTTTTCATATATATATTTAAACATATGGATCAAAGATCTATTTCAAAATTGTTAAATTAATCGAGACATTTCAAACTCACTTATAACTATTAGCAGTTATTTTTTCAATAAATAGGTTTTGAGCACTGTTTGATTTTTAGTGTTCACAGAGTTAATTTTTTAATTAACTTTGAATGAAAGCGTATTTTAGAAAGTGTCGTATTCATCTCTAGAAAGTTTTATACTTTTTTACACTATACTTTGCTTAGATATTTTTAGATTGTTTTTTTAGTATGTAAATTAAGAAAATTAAGTTAAACTTTTTTCAATTTTTTTATCTATATATAAAATTCTGTAAAAATATTAAAAATAGCAGCTATTCCTAGAGTAGAAAACGACAATCACATACGCTCTCAATCAAAGTTAGTTAAAATATAAACTTCTAAGTGAACACTAAATTGTACTTAAAATCATTTGATTGAAAAGCAAATAAAGATTATGAGCGTACGAAACATCAATTAACTTACGACTTTGTTAGTTAAATCGTTGAAAGCAATAGAAAAAAGCAAGAAACTTATTAAAAATGTGTTCGAACAACGAACCATATATTAACAATTAATATAAATAAGGGTTATTTATCGTTTACTTAAAATGTTTTTACTTACTTTGAAGTGTAAAACATTTTTCAATTTTTAATTATATTGAAGAGTCTCGAAAATTTTTATATTCCATTCAAAACTGCTCTGCTTTAAAATTAAGTACAAGTTATGCAAAGTTAAATTTACTTATTTAAAGTTTCACCCGTTTCTATTGAAACGCAATAAGGATTAGCACTGTTTTCTATCATATATGTTTAATTTGATAAAAAAAATCGCAAAACTAACAAGGAGTTGTGGGCTTATCAGTATTATCATTAAATTTGACTGAGAAACCTGTTACCTTTTTATAGAAAATTTTCTTGAAACATTCTCTCAAATTTATTACGAGATTTAGAAAATTCTCGGTTCAAAAGAAGTTTTTTTTAAACTTATGGTAGTTTATTATAAAAAATGATAAAATAAAAATTATGAAAAATTTCTTGTTTCAAAAATTAAAACAAAAAAATTATGCAAAAATAAATAATACACTGCTAATTTGTTAAATATTTTTATTGCAGAATCAAATAATCTTATTTATATTAACGAAAAAACATTTTCATCATTTTTGTCAGCAAACGCAAAAAATGATTTAAACCTGTTTCGGACGAAAAAGCTTAACTGCACAGATGTAACAAAATTTATTTGGCTTTTGGTAAGAAAACCATTATTAGAAAATCGTGTTTTGAATGCAATTTGTAGTGATGGCACTAATATTTGGGAACTAAATGTCGCTAAACCTGAGTACAGCAGTCTTAATTGGCCGGAAAGCATAGACATTAAAACAGAGCAAAACTTTGACATAAGAATAGAGTTTATGCGTATAAGTTATCACCAAGTGATGGGAGAAAAACGTTTCGAAAAGTTACAGTTAAAAAACCTGACCATAACTAAATTGCCGGAAAACGCATTTTTTGATTTATTACTTACTGAAATATATTTTACTGGATTAGCAAACTTAAAAACAATTAACAAGAAAGCATTTGTCGGAACGTTGAGCAGTGTTGAAAAATTAGTTTTAATCAATACATCGTCATTAGTCTATGATCCAATTAATGGTGATTTATATTCAGCAATCAGTTCGTTAAATAATTTAAAATCATTACAAATAGAATTAGCAAATAATGTTGGACACGAAATACCAATAAATGCTTTTAAACAGATTAATGGACCGCAAAATAGTCTCGAGAACATCACCTTCAGCGGCGGTTATTGGATAACAAAAATCAATGACAACGCTTTCAACGCTATACCTAACTTAAAACTTTGGAGAAGTTTAGTGCAAATAGAATATATCTCGACAAATGCGTTTAATTTTGACACACCTTCTACTGACACACTGTATCTTATTTTGAAAAGATGCGCACTCAACGAATCATCGTTTGGTGATAACGTATTCAGTGGCTCTAAAAGACCAATTTATCTTGATTTAAGTGAGATATTGAGATCTAAAAAAATATTGAAATTTAAAAGATTGAGAAATTTTCTTTTGTTTAGGTAACAATTACATTCATAATATCAGAGAAAGCAGTTTTCATTCCTTTTTTTGTGCGAATGAAAAAAATACCGTTAGTTTGTTGAATAATCCTTTAGATTGTGATAATAATACAGAAATTGATTGGATACTATCGCGACGAACAGAATTGAAGAATCGATTTATAAATGTCAGATGTGGTAACGGCACAAACTTTTGGGATTTGGGTACACTTTGCAGACAACAAACTACAAATGAAATTAAATCAAAATATCTAACTGTGCTGTCAGGCATAACAATTGCTTGTTTGATCTCGACATGTATTTTATCGAAAATTTTTAGTCTTAATATACAAACGAACGACGAATTTAATGATATCAGACAGAAGTTCACATTTAATTCTGGTATATGTCTGACTGTGATAAATCTTTATCTAGTTTTTTGGATTGAAAGCACATATGTTATGGTAAATAATATTTATTCAAATATTTTCAAATGTTTAAAATATTTTCATTCAATAGTGGTTTTGCCAATTTTGGTCACTACTGGCTTATTACATATATTTGGCTGCTTTTTTATGGATGCTGTTGAAGTCATTTTATGTGTGCAAAATAACATCTGAAGTTTTTCCAAATTATTACACAATTAATTGCAGTCATTATTTGTTCATTTATGGCACACCGATCATTGTCATCATTTTTACCATTACGATCAAATGTTTGTCAAATAGTTTAGAGCACAATAACCTTATGAGAATTATTTTTGACTTTTACTATGGAGACTGTGTTTATTTGTAAGTGGCTAACGTTAACCTATTTAAATGCTATTAAAATATTGAATTATTTTTAAGTAATAAGTTTTTTAAACAGTTGTTGGCTTTCGTCAAATAACAATTTGAAACAATTTTGGATAATAACAAGTAATATAAATAAATCTATAATGAAAAAAGTATTCAAATGCAAAGTACATATTTATTTATATTATTAATTTATAGCACCTGGAATTTTTATTATGGCTGTATCTTTATTTTTCTTGATAATTTCGTGGCAAAATACAATGAAAAACTCTAAGCATAACAATATGTTAAATAGGGATTATAGCTGGATTTACGGGTTTCTTTTAAACTATCTACTCTTCTCGTTGACGTGGTTTATGCTTAATCTCTATGTTTATAAAGACGAAGAATCATTTATATATATCCTCAGTTTATTGAATTGTTTACATGTATGAGTGTATTATTCACAATATTAACATATTTTAATTTTAAATTATATCATGAATTTTAGGCATTAATCGTATTAATATTCGAATCAATTAAAATCTACAAAGTATTAACCGTTGCATTAATATCGAGTGAACGCTCAAGTTTAACGAGTGGACAATCTATAAACGATAAATAGCAACAATAAAAAAGTTGTTTATTGATTAACTACAGTATTTGTATTATTAACCGTTTCTTCCATTACTTTTGCCACATGTTATTAAATGTCAATTTTTAACAAATTATATTTTATTTAATGTAACTAATATTAATAATTCCTAAGTTTTTAATTTGTTTGAACAAAAAAATAGTAGTAATGGGGGTTCGACCCCTCCACAGCCCACCGCGAATGACTCAAACACTCCTTATGAAAGTTGTGTGGTTCAAGTCCGCCAGCATAAATTTTTGGAGTGATTCAAGACAACCCTAGGAAGGTCAAGATGGGTCATATCACCTAACAGTTAAAATTTATTTATTATAGAAGTCTAACGATACAAGTTAATTAAACAAATTCATATTAGCAACGCCTCTCTAATTAGTATTTCAGACCGATTTTAATATATAAAGAGTGGTCACAAACCAATTGAACCGAACCCCTATAATAGCGAACTCTAAAATTTACTTTCTTTGCTGTTTTAATTATAAGAATATGTTAGATTATTCATCAAAAGATGTACTTTTTTCAAAATATTTTTCTTAAATAGTAGTCTTTATCACACAAAAAAAAATTTTTTTAATCAAATTGAACCATAATTTGTTGACAAAACTGTCGCTATATTTAAACGCAAAATTATAAATAGTGACAATCAATTAGTCTCTTCCTCATTATCTATTAGTAGTTCACAAGTATATAATCATTCGCGAAAAAGTAATATATACTCATATAAATTTGATTATGTCAGTTAACAAAGTATTAGTTTTGAACGTTACTGTTTTGGCAATAATTGGCATCAAATTAAAGTTCGGTTAACGCTTTACCGTAAGCAAAAAATTATTATAAATTTTTACTAGATTTAATCATTTTGCTACGATTATCTGTTAGTCTGTACGCCTTTTTTCTGTTTGCTCGTAAACATAATAAGTTATGTAGTCTTTAAATTAATTTGTTTAGTTTTAAAATTTGTACACAACACAACTTGATATGAACAGATTTCAGTTTTATAACATATTTTACTAATGTTTTTAAAATAAACTTTTAAGTTAGGCAATTTAACCGGAATATTGAATAAATTGTTGAATAGTGGGTACGATAAACGAGTGCGACCTAATTATGGAGTTATGAAATAATTTTGTTGTGTTCATAAACCAATTGTTTATTTATATATTAAATTTATGTTTAAATTTTTTTTAAAAAATCCCTAAAAAATCTTTATTGAAAGGAAAAAAATTTTTACTCTCTAATCTAATCAAATGAATAAGTTTCAATGTTTCTAAAGCAAAGTCCTGTTATACTCATTAAAGACTTAAAAGAGTTTGGTTGTAATGTTTTATATTCATAATAAAACACTAAAGTGAAGTTAAAGTTATTTATAAAACTATAGTTGCGTTAAATACATACTGAATTACTTGAAATAAGCAGAACGTGGCATGTCATGTCCAAGATCTTGAAAGAAGCAGATGAGGTAAAGGCCGGAAATTATAATATACGTGACCGGATAAATGTTATTGGATACAGATAGATGAATGCAATAGAAGTAAGTGCACAAGAAGCAGTGTATCAACAACTATCACTGGAAATGTCGCGAAGTAGCAGTACACGTGTTTATTAATACAGGCGAACACCATGAAAAATACACATTAGTTAAATCTGAGCGACAATTAAAAAACATGGCCGAAAAATCAACTTATATATACCAATCGAGCAAAATAGAATATTATAGCCTGTTAAGTTAAATAATTTATATTTGGCCGAATTTTTAGCAGTGCACTACATGCAAAAAGTGTTAGTGCGAAGAAACAACAAAAACTCGATTTTAACGATGGTATAGAAGAAGCCAATGATTAAATGACTTGCCAGATATTTTCATTAAACAACAATTCGGGTTTTATTGAAAAGCGCAATAAAGTGAAAATCATAAGATTCCGAAGGTACAACAATAAAACCGATGAAGTGAACTGCTAGCACCAACAATGCATGATATTCCTTACATGGTTCAACGAAATGAATGAACTTGTGAATGTGGATATAAAGAAAAAGTACTTTTAAAATCTCGAATCAATAGTTAACAACTCAGAAAAATATATACACAGTAAATCCGACATCACAGACATTGAAGATACGTACAAATGTCTTGCGTACAAAATAGAAAAAGATGATGAAGAATTAGATGTAGATCACGAGTTCAATGTGTTTAGTGTTGAAAACAATGCGACATACAGCCTAAGCAAAGATATTAGTAGTGCGTTGCCAAAAAAACTGTTCAAAGATTTCTAACATCGAAATGTATTGATGCAGAAAAATAATATGCAATTATGAGATCGCTAAACTCAAAGCAACGCATGTATTGTATGGATATACTATACAAAAGTAAAACTTCAACTAATCAAATATTAAATGTTGTATTTGGTGATGCTGGTACTGGGAATACCACAATTATCCGCGCTGTTAACCAGTTACTTTTGCGTGTCCAATTCTCAGCCTGGAGCTCGTGCTTATATTATTAAAATTCTTTTGTGTGCTCCTATTAGTAAAGCGGCATTAAACATTGGTCCGAGCATTGCATAATCGAGCTTATTCTCATCATTATCTTTGTGAATGAATGATTAAAAGACTTAATTCAATGTTTGAGTAAATTAGCGAAATTCAGTCATTGATAATTAAAATTTTAAAAATTCAATATTCGCTTTAATGCTTATTTAAATCATGTTTCAAAAGTCTCAAGTGTTTTCGTCTACTTTAGTCGTTTACAAAATGTTTCAATCATTTTTTAAAAAGCTTACAATTAATAGGTCCACCAGTGAAGGTTGAGGTGGCTATGCATATCACTGACATAAGCTCTGTATCGGACACTCGAATGGTATTAATTTGGGTGAAATTTAAATTTATTAATAATATTATCATCAATAGGAGTTCACATCGCATTTTAATTTTCACCAAACATGGAAAGACGAACGGTTATCTTTCAGCCGAGTAAGTGGATTAGATCATATAATTGTGAACGATAAAGTGGCCAATAAAATATAGATTCCCGATACTATTTTCACCAACGAAAGAGTTGCATCATTCCATCAAATCACAACTCCGAACACATTCCTATGCATTGTCTCCTCCGGTCAAGTTTTAAGAAGTATCAGGTACACCAGATTTTTTTGTTTGTTTTCATTTTATTAATTTAACTAACATTTATATTATAATAGATTAACTATGACCGCAAGCTGTTCAATGAATCTGCAATACTTTCCGATGGATCGTCAATCATGTACTATTGTAATAGAAAGCTGTACGTATTTTTTTAAATCATTAATGATTAGATAAACATTTACACAATTTTTACAAACGAATATTAAATTTACTTTGATGTTAATTAAAATACCGCACAGATGTGTTTTCAGCGGCAGACATAATATACAGTTGGAGTTATTATGCAGCAAAGTTTATAACGTATAAACGACTACCGTCTAGTTTGTGGACCAATGAACAATTTAAATGTGTTAATACGAAACTAAAAACAATAAACGAAGTGCTAAGTACTGGTAATGAAATTTCTTTATAACACAAAATAACTTCGTTTTGAATTCAAATTCAAGATAATATTAATTAACAAGATTTTTATTTTATATAACTCACGTTTAATACGAAATTACACGCGTTTAGTGGCGACCATAGAATTACAGCGTTTAAGCATATACTATATCAAACACACATACATACCAGCCATTCTAATAGTGGTGATGTCATGGGTGTCATTCTGGATCAATCGTAACGCTGTCACTGCGAGAGTCATCATAGGAGTGACCACATCGTTGACCATAATAATGCTGTGGTCGTTCACTAACGCTTCACTGCCAAAAGTATCGTATATCACAATTCTTGACGAGTATTTCGGTTTTTGTTTCTTAATGGCATTCGCGTCACTTCTGGAGTTCGCAGCAATTGCATGGCTGGGCAACACTTTTAATGAGAAAGATAAACAATTGGAAGAGAATAATAAACGTGGATGTTTTTCTGTTAAGAATTGTTGCGATTAGTGGATCAGTAAAATCGATACATTCTTCTCGATCATAGTATTTCCGGTGTGTTTTCTAATCTATAATTTAATTTATTGGAATACTGAACATTACTAATAATATAAATCATAATCACAACAAACATTAAATTAATAAATTGACTTTAGTTGTGATTACGATTTAAATTTAAGCTTATGTTATAAGAACTATAAAACAAATGTTTTTTTATTTTTAAATTCCTTCTCAATCAAAATTATTGTTTAAATCTATTCTTTTTAATTTTAATGAATAAATAATGGCGAAATTAGAATAAAACTTTAAACTTTTCGCATTTGTCGTGATCTTACGAAACCCATTGGATTTTAAGGGAAAATTTTTAATTTCAGGTTAAATTATAAAACAGCAGTTGTAATATTTTTCATTAAAAAAGAAAAAAAAATAGCTTTTATAAGAAGTACAACATAAATCTAAAGAATTCCTATAAAAATGCAAATAAAACATAAGTTAAATTATAAATTTTAATTTTGTGGGCAAATTGTATTTACGTGCTAAAAATAGGTAGTTGTGATAAGGTCTGCACTTATATTTATAGAAAAATTACCTTAATTTAATTACCTATTAAATAAAAAACAACATAAAAAATCGTGAGATAAATTTTTTACTGACTAAGTTTAAGTTATTTAACAGATATTAACGGATCTAATCTCATAGATAGAGTAACTATTGGTTGGTTTAAACTAATAGAACAGTGAATTATAGATTATTAGATATTATTATCGAATAAACAGCGAAAATGGAGTGATCTTTGGTCATAATTGATGTGTGAGTTAACACTTATATTTAGAGTAAACCAACTCATTTAAAACAAAAATTATTTTATTATTTTTTATACCTAACAATAATGCAACACTAATTTTCAAATCAAACAATAACGACAGAATGACATACATTGTGAATATAAAAGCACAATAATTTTAAAAAATTAAATAATGGATGTAAATTAAACGACCAGTAAATTAAACGCCAACAATGAATGTAAATTATTGAATATAATAAAATAATAGCATTTATTTAATTTGAAAATTAGTGTTGCATTATTGTTAGGTCTACGATTAACAATAGACATAAAAAATTGATAATTATATTCTCAAAAAAATCACTTCAAAGATATCTCAATTCGTCTCATACACAAACTTCTTTGGTATCAACTCTTCACACCTGAAAAAAAAATTATTATTCAAACTTTTTTAAGTTTCAAAGTATTAATAATTATTAATAAAAAAATGTTTCATTCGAGTCAACCAAAAGCCGGAACAAGTGGTACTAAGAAGACAACAACCGGAACATCAACTGCTGGTCAACAACCAAACCAACCAATTGGTGTAAAATGCTTACCACCGGATGTTCACCCAATGGTTGCCTCAAAACAGGATGTCGATAACATTAAGCATATATACGTTTGCGAATGGGATAAGTATACTGATCCAGTATTAGTAAAGACTAAATACTGCGATCCGCGATACATATCAATCAGTTGCATGTATAAGTGAAGAATAAGTGAAAGAGCGGAAGAATAATTGAAATTCGATTCTCACGCGTCGAGTATTTCGAAAAGCTTGTCGATCGCTCGCTTTCATCATTTCCATATCAGTTCAGTCACTGGTATTTCAAGTTAAATAATTATATGCTTTTCATTGATGACAAGTTTTCTGCAGATAAGCTTACAAACAAAATCTTTCAGTATATGCGCCAAAATCTCAATGGTTTTGGTTTTCAAATGTTTATGATAAGTTTCATTTCGAATAATAGTTTCGCTAAATTGCATCATATTATGCGATGTAGAAGTCAATGGGATAACGATAAGATTATATCATTATGCCATTATTCAACAATAAACGATGTGTTGCCTAAGTTTCCATTGGCTGATCTCAATAAGTTTTCGTTCGCAAGAATTTACATGATATGTGATCTATCATGGGCTGGCATTGAGTCGGAAAGATGTCGTCTTTACGATCAAACACAATGGAATGACAAAAAAGGTCGAGTTGTGAACGTGTTATGGGATGACACTAGTGATGAGCATCGGTTAAAAGTTAAGGATTTTCTTTAACTCTTAACCTTAACCGCTGCAAAAATTTTAACTTTAGCTCTAACCGGTTAAGAATTACTTTAACTTTAACTCTGACTAAATTAACTCCAGTTAACCGGATAACCTATTTTTTAAAGTTTCAATAATTAAATTTGAAAATGAAACATTTTAAAATTAATTTAAAAATTTTAAATCGTACTTCTAATACAAAAAAAGTTATTCATTGTGTAAAATTTTCAAAAATAGCTCAATAATTCTAAAAAATAATTTTCATTTTGCTTTTTGGAATATTATTTTCATTTAGTATTGAATTAGAAATATTTTAATTTAGAAAAGTTAACCGGTTAACTATTGGTAATATTTTAACTTTAACTTTCGAAAAGCTTTAACTTCTAACCTTAACTCTATTTAAAATTTTAACCTATCCGGCAATTTTAACTCGGGTTAACCTTAACCGGTTAAAAGTTAACCGTTAATTTGCTCATCTCTAGATGACACAATCCAATATTCAGTGCAGTCATTAAAAACTACGATTTGTTTCGTTAGATTATTTCGGTTTATATGTTGGAGCGAATGCATCGCTGGTTGTGCTCAGTAATTGCAATCGTTGTGTACAGAAACTAGTGTTGTTTTACTTCTACTTTTTAATTTCGATTGTTTTACTTTTTCTTCTGATAAAAATTTCAATTTCAATTGTATTTTACTTTTTCTTTTTGAATAATATATAATTTCAATTGTATTTTACTTTTTCTTCTGAAAAAAACTTCAATTTCAATTTTATTTTACTTCTGTCCTTGAAAGCGATATCAATTTTACTTTTCTTTTACTGTTACTTTAAGTAAAAGTAAAATTGATTTTCGCTATTTTACTTTTACTTTTTAATTTCGATTTTCATGTTATTTTTCAATGTTTTAATTTACTTTTACTTATATCCTTTTGTTTCAATTTTACTTTTTCTTTACGTTTTATTTAAATTCGATTGTATTTTACTTTTTCTTTTTGAATAATATATAATTTCAATTGTAATTTGCTTTTGCTTTTTCTTTTATGTATTACTTTAATTTCGATTGTATTTTACTTTCGCTTAATCGAAAGTAAAAATAAAAATATTTTTTGCTTTTTCTTTTACTTAGAAAAAAGCGAAACAACACTAAGAGAAACACACTTTTAATATTGACACTGAACATCACACGCGAACACTGTATGTGAATGGTTCGTTCCTTGTATGCGAAGGAGATTTAAGTTATCGGTTTAACGAACATAATAACCATATTTATGCAAAACAACAATTACAAAAGTATGGTATACTCGAGGAAGAACATTGTAAATCGGGAACCAATTAGTAGTTATCAATTTAGAGCAAACGGCATAATAAACCTATGAGAGGTAAAAACGAACGTAAATAGAATACATTGAATATAAGTAACTTGAACAACAGATATAAAGCAGACTTGAAATAGTGTTCATAATCAACATAAACCAAATTCTAGATTTTTAATTAATATTTATAAATAAATAGAATGCAAATAAAATTTAAATTATTTTATTAGATATATTAAGTTTTGTACGTAATTACAATAAAAAATAAAGTACAATTAAAAAAATCTGCCGTAAGGCAGATTTAAAAAATCTGGCGATAGCCAGATTTAAAATATTTTTATATGAATAAAAAATTTGCAGTTTTCACAGTTAAAGCGTTTAGCGGCTCAGGTGTAGATTAAGAAAACTTTATCTCTATTCTTAAAACACCTTGTTTTGGTTGGTTTACATACCCAGAAGTATAGAACCCTTCGGAATGATCAGCACTTAAATCAAAAGCGAATATTGAATAACATGTTTTATAGTCTTTTTTAGTTATAAATGTTTTAATATTGTTATTTAATTGGTTGGTTGATCTAAGTAGTCCAAAATATTCTCTCAAATAAATATTGTTATTAAAATCCGGTGTAAGTGCACGTAAAGGATACGGCTCTCCATTTAGGTAGCAACATATCGAATTCAAATCATAATGATTAAAATAAAACGGGTTTTTAGAATAACTTCCGTTATAAGCTTCATTTGAAATTAGTGCGATGAAAATAGATCTTGGCATTATTCCAGTTATTACATTTTCAAGATTTTTTCCAGTCACACCACTGTCAATAGTGAATGTTCTA
>JAQIVF010000417.1:0-23070 GCA_034698365.1 Steganacarus magnus
CTCCACGGAATTATAAACATAATCATTTGCAGATGAGAGCAATTGTAATAAAACAAGTATATTGAAAATGTAAATACAAATGGAAATGAAAATGTTGTAAAAATAAATGCAAATTTAAAGAGTATATCAGTGTATTTAATAATCGCAATCACATCCTTATCATCTGTTAAACCAATACTTTGTGGTGAAGTCAAACCAGAAATCATTGAAAATGGTGTCAAATATGATGCATAGATATTGTGACGATAATACCAGTAATGACTAATTTGCTGAATTATAGCATTTAATACGCCAATTATAGTTAGTAAGTTTCCCTGAAATGCTACTGATTTCAAACCTAAAAAATAACTTAAATCTCCGATATATATGTGTAAATAATTATTTTCTGTTATAATAATTATTGTAATAAATTCTCGGATTAATATTACAAGCAATACAGTGATAACAAAATATGGATTATTAATCGCACTCCTTATTGACTCACCAAACTTAAAATGTGATAAACCTATAACATATAAATGACTTCCCGCTGATTTTATCCTGTATTTTGTCGATAATTTAAGAGACAGATCCAAAATATTACTTTCTTTAGCCATTGTTATATTTATTCCTTTAAACCACAATATCTGTGATACAATGGAAAAATATGCATCATTTTTGTGATATTCTATTTGAAATAACTATAAATGCTTAATTGTTATTTAATTATCTTCAAAATATTGATTATTCATTAGGTTTTAGCTTATCTCTAATAAAAGCAATAATTTATATATTTTGACGCATTCATCAAATTTTCAATGAAAATCTATAAATTAGGAATTTTTATTGATGAAGTTTCTGTAGAGATTAACCTTTTTTTTGCACATTAACCTCTATTTCAAAAGTTTTCAATCTATAGGTCGCGACCCAACCCAGGGCCGTAATTTAAAATTTTTGGTCGCATTTATTGAGAGAATTGACATTATTGTTTGGTCACATCATACAAATTAGGAAATTTTATATTTAATAGTATCTATTGGAATAGCTCTTAACTAAGTCTAAATAAACCGTATTTATTATTATTGACTAATTTTTATTTTAAAATAACCATACAACTCAACATTTCTTACTGAAATAAGATGTTAGTTAGGAATTAGTAATCTGATTAGTCATCCGTTATAAAATTACAATGAGTAACAATGCGCTAAAGTTACATTTGTTAAAACGCTTTTAACATAATCCTAACAATACTTATGAAATGAGCTCTCTATGAATGTGTCGTGAATTGTTTTTAATTATTTTAAATTTAACTTTATTTTATTTAATGTGAAATAGAGTAAAGTAAATTAAAATTTATAAAATATCTAAGAATATTGATGATATATAATTAAGGAAATAAAGTTTAACACCGTATTTTGTCTGTTTTAAGGCCTTATAGAACAAAAAATATTAATTTAGACCCTATATAATACCTAAAAAATTTTTAAAATGACAATAAGGTTTTTAGTATAGTTTTTACTATTTATTCAAATAAATTTAAGTTAAAATGAATAATATAATTAGAAATTTAGTATTCTATTTAGTAGAGATTAATTACAAACTTTATTTTATTTAAAGTTTTATAATTATTCACAAAAGTGAAAATCAGTGACAGCTTTATATAATTTAGTATTAATTGCAAAATTAATTTGATTGAAATTTTTTTCAATAATTACTTTATCTATTCTTAGCATTTGTTGTGTTCTATTAAAATTATTAGAAAAATAATTTTGTTTAAAATTAAAGAAATTTTAAAAAAATCAAATTCAAAATTAATCTAATAAATATTTGTACAGTTATATATGATTTGAAGTGTTGTTTCAATCAAAGATACAATTGAATTGAATGAAACCGTCACTGATATTAGGTCTTTCATGATTAAAGCCCGGATTTTTACATAAAAAAATTATTTTAGCGGTTTATTATAATGATACAAGAAATTTTATATGTTTATATCATTAAAAATAAGTCATTTTGCTGATTTTAAAAATCAATATAAATCAATATTTAATAGATAAAAAAATATAAAATATTTTTAAAATATATTGAGATTTTTGGAAAATTGTCGTTGAATTTCGTTTAGTTTTTAAGAACCTGATACTTTTTGGCTAACACTTAAAAAATTATATATTAAATTCAGTAAATTTTCGTTATCCTTGAAATTTTTTCAAAATTTAACTTTTAGAAAAAATAAATTATTTTTATGAATATCGACGTTTATACCAGAAATGAGTGAAAAGATAAAAAATATAAATCAATATTTTGTCAGTTTTTAGTCAATATAATATAAAATATTTTGTCTTAAGAAAATAAAATATTTTCCGGGCTTTATTCATGATATATTTGGTGTAAAAAATGGTTATACACCGCTTTGCAGTTTTATTTCCCTTTTTATTCCATTATTTTGTTCACTATTTTGTTTGTAAATGGTATCTAAATTATTTGAAAGTTCTGTCAATATATACGTAATTGAAAAGTGTTATAAAATTGTTAAAATGTGAGCTCGATATGAAAGAGACGGTCTTGTTTAATCTTTTCAGGTTTGACACTATGGCTGTCGCCCATTAAATTTAATGGTAACTTTGGTTTCAATAGTACACCATTCTTTTATTGATGTAATAATATTGAAAAATTTAGTTATATTTTCATAACCATAATCGGATAATATATTTGTCGCTTAAAGAAACCTAAGTTTTCTGTTATCAGTTATGTTTGGATATAGAGTCCGAAACGGGCCTCTGATATTTCGGACCCAGCGGACCACGATAAAAGTTGTCGGGCCTTGCCTTAACATTTGAAAACTTTGTCGGGCCGGGCTTAAGACTTAAATGTTAGATATCCCGGAATTTTTTAAATTTAATCCTAATTGCATTATATTTAGCTAATTTTTACAAAATAATTTTTACTTTTATGTTAGAGGCAACTTTATAATACAATTTAGAACAATAACTAAACGAAGTTTGTTAATTATTTAATGCTAGTTCAAATTTTTAATTGAAATTCAATTCGTAATAAGTAATAAATAATTTCAGTATTAAAATCGGACCGAGTCGGGCTTTAGGTTTTTAAAATTTTAAGACTTTTTTTCGGGAAAAGGAAAAAATCGGGCCTAGATCGTGCTAGTGCCTTAAATTTTTTGAGATTTCGGACTCTATTTGGATACAAACTCGATAAATACAAGAGGCTTATACAGCAAAATTTCTGGAAAAATTTCTCATTATGTTAACATGACATGTTGCATAACATGTTACAATCATTTCAAAACCACATCGCAATTACGCCACCGATCAGACATAAATAAGTGATTTCAAACATTTTTGGAAAATGTGTGTAATATTTGTCCGACGAAATGGCTTTAACAAACATTATAGCTTTAGTAAACCCTTCTCTTAGATTTAGTGCTGCCTCAAATTTAAAAGTTGTTTTTCAAATTTTTTTACTAACTTTAAATAAACATTAGTACAATTTTTAGAAATAATATTTTTATTCCTAGATTTCTATTCACTTTAAACACAATTAGTTTCGTATGGAAATTCTTATATTTCCCATATCACTTGATAGGAAATAAAACTTAGCACATTATTTTCTTTTAATTAAAACCTATTATTATGATTATAATTATTCGGTATTGTATTATTTAAATGTATTATAAACAATAAATTAATATTAGGTTTAAATAACATTTGAAAATGATCAGTATCTTTTCCTGAATGTTTTGTGTGGTTTGAATTCGCTAATTCACTAATCAGTACCAAATAATACCAGGAAAATTTAGTGCGTGTTATGTAATCATTTTGCACTAACTTTACCTTTTCATGGGAATCCATAGTGACTTTAAAATCACTTCCTTGAATTTTTTTATCAATAAATTTTTTTAAAAACAAATTAATTGAATCGAATTTAATTTTTCTCGTTATTCAATTTTTTGAACTCACGTTTATTTAAAAGACAAACTAATTAACAGAATTCATCGTTTCAGTAGTGCTCCAGTCGTTATCTCAATCGATATTTTATAGAGTGTGTACTCTTCTGTAAATATTATCAACTGATAAACTGCAAAACATAAACACAAAATCTTCACAATTTTTGTCAAATATAATTTTTTCTTAACAAGTTAATAACATTTTCTAATATTAATATTGAAGTGAATAAATTTAAACATTCGCTGCATATTACTTATATTGTACGGCTTGTTATTTATGATTATATGAGGAAAAGAAAACTTATTTAAGACCGTATTTTGTCTGTTTTAAAACCTTAAAAAACAGATAAAACATTAAAATAAAACCTTTTATAATACCTAAAAAATTTTAAAATGACATTATTAGATATTTAGTATTGTATTTAGTATTTTTTTCAAATATATATGTTAAAATGACTTATAAATAGCAACTAATATGCTATTTTGTAAACATTAATGTTTTAGAAAATGCAAATTTATGCGATTTATAATGCGACAAACATTATGTTGTAAACTTCGAAATTCTAATAGTTTTTATAATTTTTTACAAAATGTAAAATTTTCATAAATATACATATAATTTAAGCTAAATTATTATTAAAAAATTCTTATGAAAACCTATTTTGCTAATTTAAAGTGTATGTTTGATTAAATTTAAAAAATTTATTTAAAAAAAATCCGTTAAGTATTATTTATTAAGACCTAACAAACGAAATAATACGTTATTTGACTAATACTTCATAATGAGCTTATTTATGTTATTTTAACCTTAATTGTGTTCACATTAACTTAAAATCAAGATATACGGACGGTCAACTGGTATCTCTCAGCCTAAGGCGGTGAAAACCCGGTGCTGAGAGGATTGCCAAAGTGAGGCGACACCCGATTGCAGAAAAGCGGCAATAGTCGCTAGACACTCGCTGTATGAGCTGATCCGTGGGAGCCGTGTGACAATCTAAATATGAATTACAAATCAATATTCCTGTTCCAAACGACTCTTGTGAATAAAGGTTTAGAAAATGTTTTCCATTGGTTTTTATTCTTAATTATTTGAAGCAACAAAATAAGTTATCATACGATCAAAAAGATCAGACAAAGATTCGATTAAAGAGTATATCAAATACTTGAGCTTTTATAATCCAAATAATAGATCCAAACTACAAAACACTTAACAATAACGTTGAAATAAATAATACAAGATCTGTTTGGTGAATGCATTGAAATTTGTTTACTATGCAAACGTTAAAGTTGACTGAAATAATTTTGAAAGCAATATAATGATAATTTGGACAGTTTTCTGTAATTTATTTTTGTATTCCACTATTATAATTGTTTAATTTTTCTCTTAATTATTTTAGCTCATTTCTTATTGAAAACATAACATGTAATGTGCTTCACTAAGATATAATATTTATTAAAATTATTACTACGGTGTATATCAATAGAGAGTTTTATCTTAGGTTTCATTAAGTTCAGACTTTATATTACTTAAATATCAATGTTTATTATAATACTTAGATAATTTAAATATTTATTCCTTCATCGCCTTAAACGAATTTATTAGTCTGATATATAGAAACTACATTAATTTTTGCAAAATAATTTTATCAATAAAGTTTACATATAAATGGCACCTCCATTAATATGTAATATTTAAAAATAAATATTTTTAAGTAGTTTTCTTTAAACAAACACAAGATTAAAATTTTCAAAAATATTTTATACATGAGTTAAATCTAAGAAATAAAAAATAAATCTATCGAAAATTATTATTTTTAATAATCAAATTAATTATGAAGTATTTTTTACAATAAAAGAAATAAAAATGGCTTTTTGATATTTTAATCAATATATATTATTAAATAATTTGCAATGTTTTTAATTTTATTTATTTTTATTTGACAAAATATATTTTAATTTTATTTAATCCACTTAATTCTTAAGTTCTCATCAATTTGCAAAATCTATTTTTTTCGCTTTATAATAAAGTTCGATTAAAAATGGATTTCAGACGTAAATTATGTAACTATAAGGGTATGTAACTATAACTATACTTAAACTAATAATGTTTTAACATTTTAATAATTAAAAAACTCGCCTCATTTTTTGACTGTTAGCACTGAAGTATTGATTAACTGCGCAAAAGTATTACGTAAGACATTGAAATTATGATGAAAATTCGATAATTTTGAGCAGAAATAAAATGATTATTGCGATTATCTGAGAGTAGAATAATAGAATACCATTTATTATGAAATTACATGTATAGGTATATTGTTATGAAATTAAATATTAAAATATTCTATACCTCATAAAATCGAAAGTAAGTGATCAGAAATAAATTTCCGAAATGGAATCCCACTTTTGGTTTCGACAACTTTTCGATCATCGATGAAACCTAAACAATAAGTAGTGATAAATCTTATAAGTTATCGGCAAACATAATGATTTATTTCTCATTCATAAAATTACTTTAACTTTAGTGAGTATTCGCAGCATTTTATTGCGACACAAATAAAATTTGTTCAATAATTTGTGTGAACGTTTTGCGTGCAATGCAACAGAAGATGTGAAGTTTAAGAGTAGATAAATGAGTGAAAAACACGTGAAAACACCATAAATAGATAAAATTTTTAGTAAAATTGAGTCATAATATAGAATTAAATAAAGTGCTGAACCACAACACACTATATAGGAATTACAGGAAATAAATAAATATAACGACCAGTAATTATTGTTAGTTTCTTGAATTTCGGTGTGAATTAATTCAAATGAAAGCAACATTTTATAAACACTTTGATTGCTCAGAAAAACAATGGTGTCATTCAAATAAAATTCAATGCTAGTGTTTAGACTCTTTATTTTGATTCTCAAATAATAGCAAATAATAGTGAAATATATGAATTGATAGACAGTTATCAAAGCAGCAAAATAACACGACAGAGAGAAGAATAAACTCCACGGAATAACAAATATAATCAGTTGCATATAAGAGCAGTAATAATAAAACAAATATATTGAAAATGAAAATATAAAAGGAAATACAATTGTTGTAAAAATAACTGAAAATTTAAATAGTTTGTCAGTGTATTTAATGATCGCAATCACATCCTTTTCATCTGTTAATCCAATACTTTGTGGTGAAGTCAAACCAGCAATCATTACAAATGGCCTTAAATATGATGGATAGATATTGTGACGATAATACCAGTAATGAATAATTTGCTGAATTATTGCATTTAATACGCTAATAATAGTTAGTAAGTTTGACTGAAATGCGAGTGATTTCAAACTTATAAAGTAACTTATATCTCCGATATATATAAGTAAATTATTATTTTCTGTTTTAATAATTATTGTAATAAATTGCCGGATTATTATTACAAGCAATACAGTTAAAACAAAATATGGATTATTAATCGCACTTCTTATTGACTCTCCAAACTTAAAATGTGATAAACCTATAACATATAAATGACTTCCCGCTGATTTTATCCTGTATTTTGTCGATAATTTAAGAGACAGATCCAAAATATTACTTTCTTTAGCCATTGTTATATTTATTCCTTTAAACCAAAATATCTGTGATACAATGGAAAAATATGCATCATATCTGTGATATTCTATTAGAAATAACTATAAATGCTTAATTGTTATTTAATTATCTTCAAAATATTGATTAATCATTAGGTTTTAATCATTAATTTCAATTTGATTTTAAATTAAATTTTAAATTACCATTATTCAAAGTGTTGTTTCATTCTCTTTACAGTTCGTCGCTATAATTACCAACTTTCTACTCTGAATAATAGAATTGTCGTAAAAAATGTATATTAATGACATTTTTTTAAAAATTTTCTTCCGCTTATTTAGGAGTAAAAAAATTGATCGATAAGTTTATATACGTGTGGGGTCACGACAGAGCAAATTTTGTTAACATTTACATTTGCAATCACATTTGATTATTGAAATATTTAGTGACCATATTTTATGATTAAAACCTATGTAACAATTTTACTTTTCCGAGACTCCCCTACAGTTGGTTAACTTATTTATAACGCAAATCGTAATCGTAACGCTTTAAGGCAACACAGAGTTTAACATTTAACTGAGTAATCGAATATATTATATCTTCTATTATTAAAGTGAAAAAAAATCACAGAAATTAAATTAGTTATACATTAATTAAGATATGTACATATGTTTAAAGAAAATGAAAACAGAGTTCAATTTGAGTGTGTGTTGTGTGTTATGCTATGCTTTTATAAGTTTAAACTTTTAGGCGAAAAAATTACAAAAACATTGTTAGCATACATTTGAAACGTTAATCAGTATTAGTGAACGTATTTTTATAAATAAGCAATAATTTCCATCACAGAAAATACATAGAGATTCCAATGGCACCGCGAGACGAACCACCAAATCAATCAGTGAACGATGATTTAACCGAAGACGAGTTGGTTGAGCTCCAAAATAGATTGCTTTTCGGCGATACTGATCATCACACTAACAATAATAATAATAATACGCACTCCGATGACGAAAGTGACGAAACGGGACCCGAAGATAATGTTGATAACGCGGATGATGTGTGGCAATTCATGAACTGATATTTTATAGCGCAATGAGCACAACACTGCTATGATAATGCAATTTATCATATTTAACTAAAAAATGTGTGGTCATATTTTTCTTTGTAGTTTTTTAACTTTTCGTTTTAAAAAATTTTATGTTTTACTATACATTTTTAGGCAAAACTAGTGACAAAATTTTTTTTAATTCATTTAAAATGACTTTTACTGTGATATATGTACTTTTAACCGCAACAATATTTTAAATAAAATTTTTTTAGTTACTATTTATAAAAACCAATCGATTTTATCGAACACATACTGGTGAACAAATGATTATTACATATAACTCCATAAATAACCATAAATATGACCAATCACTAGCCGTATAATTGCATCAAATTGTTGAGTCTAAGTACAGCCTGGTTTATAGACTCTGAGATTCACACTTGGTTTGCAATCGAATTCGTCGTCACACGAATAAACGAAGAGTCGAACCTTAAATCTTTTTCCCTAAAACCTGATGCCCACTCACTTTAATCGTGTCTATAATAAATAGAGACTCAAAAAAATAGCAAGAATTACATTAGCAAAAATTAGCGCTATTAATTGCTTCAAAAAATTACTAAAATAGCACTAAAAATAGCATTTATTTTTTACAATATTTAACATATAGAACGTTAGAATCTGTTAATAAAAGTTTTTTAATTTATTGAAAGATTGGCAATACTTGAAATAAAATTTTGTATTTTTCCCATATTTGGTGATAAGAGGGAAAACTCATCGAAATTCAACGACAATTTTTTTATTTAAAGGAAAATAGCAAATAAATAGCATTTGTAGCATTTATCATTGAAATAGCAAAAATAGCATTTATAAATATGGTTAAAACACCTCAATTTTATGTGATTCAAGCTTATATAGCATTTAAAAGCTATTATCACGTGAAATAAAAAAATAGCAAATGCTATGATTTTGAGACTCTAATAATAAACGACTGGTTTTTCGTAGAAAAACTCATTTCTTTTAATTCGATTATTTTAAACTTTAGATTAATTTTTATGTTGATTTCTATCTAAGATAGTTATATTACACTCTATTATTTCATTTGACTTTACTGTTAGTGATTAGTTTCAATTTAACAATTTTTAAAAATCTATATAAAAAATAAAAACTAGTGAAAATAATTTCTCGAATTGAAGGATATCGTGACTTTTATGAATTCACTTTCATAATAGATTTTGTGTAAATAGTGTTAAACACAGTGTGACGCTGTGTTTTATCCCTAAAAAAAACATTACTTTTTAGTTTTCTATTTTGTTAAGAATAAAGTTTATGTAAAAACAAAAGTATGTAACGAACTGAAAAATAATGGAAAAGTAGCTAATAAAGTGAGTTCAATAAGAATGTGACGGTATTGCTCGTCCGATGGTTTCCGGTTTGATAGTCCGACTGTAAGACTTTTTATTGAATAATATATCTGGAACTAAATTAATTTTATTCCCAATCAATGTGATAAGGATATGGAATAATATGTAAATCTTTGTTAAAATGTAAAGGAAGTGTGAGCTTTTGTTTAAGGTAAAAAAAATGTTACATAAAATCACTTAAAAATATATATGCTTTTAAATATAACATATCTATTGAGGTGCTATTAGGGTTAGCCTTAATTATAAATGATGCTGCAATTTATAATGCTTTTTGTAAAAATATTTATTTATTTAACTATTGTGAATAATTGTAAAGGATTTTAGTTAAAATTTCAAAGTCGAAGTACTATTTTCGGGTAAACCGAATAAAAATTTTTTTAAATTTATTAGTAATATGTCACCTTATTCAATTTGATATTCATACAGAAGCAATGGATGAATATGTTCAATTAAGAGAATCACCTTTATATTTAAAAATAAAAATAAACATTAAAAAGAAAGCAATTGAAAATATTCTTGATGATTTAAAAAAAATTGCAACAGTGAATCATCTATTGCATTATTGAAAAGCCAATAACAAGATGTAGCTTGCCCATTAAATCAATAAAAGCACCAGAACAGATCGAAGTTTCTTATCATTGGACTTAAATAAATTTTGATAGATTTTCCGAAATCTCCGATTTTTCACTTGTATCATCATATGCTCCTGCAGCTGTTAGATGAAATCTTTCGGCAACATGAGTAATACCTAAATCTTATTCAAATCTAGCTTTATAAAAATAAGTTAGTGGTGTATTTGTCAATTATTTTCCATCAATCTTTATATCAACATCATTAAAAAATTGAATGCAATAGATAATTCAACGGAACAATTTTTTTTCCAATCATCAATAATAATATTTTCAATTGTTTTCAAAATATTTTCAATCCATTAACTTACACTTCATAGTCTATTCAAGAATATTTGAAATAATTATACACAAATAATTATTGAATATTTTTTACAAAGATTAGTGTAACCAAAATAAAAACTGAGGTATTAGATAATAATCACCCTAAAGTCAGATTCGAAGATCGTCGCGTTTAAACGCTCCTCACAAAAACACTTGTACTCGATAAGAATCAGGTCGATCTTGTTTACCACTTGATTCGGCACACGGGCGTTCTACGATAACTTAACTGATCGAGAGTTGTGGAAAGTATTCTATTAGTTTGAGATTAATCAAGCCACACAGCACTTAAGATTAGTTTGGGTATATAAGTCGCTAGCAGAACGCTTGCACTATCATACTTTAATAGTAGTTAACTGAGCTATATGCTAAGTGGAAATATTATTGCTTACTACTGGAACGACTCTAATACTGACTCTGATAGCGATGTCGACTAACTTTAACACTGGCGAACAGGAGCCTCTTATTCGTGGCAATTTAACGGTAATTAGTAATAACAAACGTAAATTTTCTCCAGACACAGAAGAAGCGTGTAAACCGACTAAACTGTATAAAATTGGCTCTACAATAACTGGGCTTCAACGTTTGGACGATGCGCCCAAATATTATGTACGTGGAAAAGCACACTCTGTTAGTACAGTGGACGTAATTAGCGAAGCGTTTGACAAGTGTATAACTAAACGTGGCAAGGAAGGCTTAAAAGGATCGGAATGTCCAGCATGCGAGACTCGTATGAGAGACGATGCTTACTATGAATTTTATAACTACGATGCTATTGATTTATCTATGGCTGAAGTGCACGAAATATTTGCACTGTCTACTCATAGAATTATGATTGGCGAACTTAAACAAGTTGCCTCACGTACAGACAAGCCTGTTAATATTGTGCGCATTAGACAGCAGATAAATGTAGCGGAAACTGACGACGATTCGCTTGATAATATAATTGATGATCCTAACTATACTGTGTATTATACTAATAATGATAACAATAATCGTGTACCACGTATCAATGATGTAATAATGTAGTAATTTGTACGATAATAAAGTTTGTTTTTTATTACTAGTTATAGAATCGGTTTTTTCGCATTGATCGTTCACGCACTAGCGGCGGTGGAGACGGCACTAGCAGTTCTAATGTTTTTATTTCTGACTTGGAATCTGGTGGCGCTAGTACAACTAGTTGTAATCTAGGTATGTCGTCACAGGCGTGTCGTGTATGCAAATATGTGGTGGCATCTTGCGTTTGTTCAGCTATCGGCTACGAAGTAAAGTCTATACAAGACAACAATGAATTGGCTATGTGTATTAAGCCGTCGGCGTGGAAGAGTGATCATCCACCATTTGATTCTACCACTCCGTATCATCCTCAACAGTATCTAATTTATATTATTTATTATGATTAAAAGTGATGTAATTTAATTTCTCTAATAAAGGAGTTACAAGAATATAGATGGCGCATGTGTATATTATATAGTTTATATTTTATGTGTGTGTAGAAGTAGATTAAGTAATCTATACTTCATTGGATTTGCTCTTTAATCTGATGAAAGATTAAAAATCTAGATAACCCCCTTTAGCCTTTGTATGTACTAAATTTTGCCCCCATACTAGAGACCTCAACGGTTTGTATTTATTTTAATTAGAGGTGCGGGTGATGTAAAGTTTAGATAGGCGTGGCCTAACGTCTAACTCGTTAAATCACGTAATGTTAAAGGATAGGACATCGATCATATTTTTGATTAAAAAATAGGTTGAGATGGACTTACTCTAGCTAAGGATCTTCTCTTGGGATTCCCGATCCGGTATTTTGAACCCAAAAGTGCTAAAATTACAAAAAAATACATATTATTTGTATTTAAAAAACATATTTTTTTCCCATTGTATTTATAAAACATATTCTTTGTATCTTTCATCACACACTCAACAATGGATCTGACTTTACTCAAATCATTCATTACTGGTACTTATAAAAATGAATTTGTTAATTCCCCGCAATGGTTCTTCTATTAACTGTCATTTTCATATTACTTGTGGTAACATTAATTTAATTTTAAACTTGTCATCACTAATTTAAGTAAAATCTTTTATAATTTTTGGTGTGAAACTTTTCACCTGTGTATACTGATCAGAGTTTGTATTGAAAAGAAATTTTATGTAAAATTTTTCACATTTAAATTCAGTTCAAAGTTTGTGATGAAAATATTTCTATTATACTAGTTATGGGAATGTCTTCAGTTGGTTATTAATTTGATCAATAAAATGATTTAAACACAATTTTTAATGCTTCAAATAAAATTTTATTTCATATAATTTTAGTATTATATATTTGTGAACATCGGTATTATCATCGGAATGTTTGATGACCGATACTTAAGAATCAGTTGTCGAAGTAGTACTGTTTTCTGTTAGATCAGGCTCTCGATTTATGCTGGCAGTAGAGTCATATATAACTGATATTTAGTCACTCTTGTTATCAGTTGTTTCTTCATTTGAACTGCTTTCGCAAATATAAAAATAACCGGGTACTTCATTTGTCTTATATGTGAATCCTTGGTGAATGTTTATATCGGGATTGATATGAGTAGTTGAAGTATAATCATATATGATAGTATTTTCTGTATCAGAGCTTATAGTTTCTTCATGATCGAAAATTGGTGTATGGGTTGTTGTGGTTAGATGATTGGGTTGATTTTTGCCATATTCTAATAGAAAAACTCTCTGATTGTGCGAAATTTCTAGGTTGGTTTCCAGAATAACATCATTATTGAATGGTACTATCGCGCCTACCATCGGTGTACCTTTAGTAGTATGAGTTGTAGCACCAGTTTTATTAATGTCCAATAAAGCTGATCGAACATTGTTTTCAATAATTTTTTTTAAATAAAATTACTCAAGACGTTTTCCATGTTGTCAAAACTTTTATAAATACAAAATGAATAATATTCAGATTAAAAATTTTATTTTATCTTTTATTTATTGTTTTTTAGAAATTTTTTTTAATTAGTGTTGTATTTCGATTAGTGATGATTTGAATAGTGTGCATAAAAAATTTGTTGGATATTATTTTTTTTCATTTGAAAATTGAACGGATAATTGTGAGTATAAATTTATAAAAAATGTACATCTGTACTATTGCATTTCATTTTAATTTATTTTTATTTGTATTCATTGTATTTTTCCAAGAAAGCTGCGCTGATGAATATGTTTTGTTGGATTACGTCTTAATATGCGAGTCTGTTGTTTTCTTGTGTAGACCACACGTCTTGTGTCACCTTTGCAATCGCTGACAACTTGTAGTTGATGAGATTTTACTTTTGCGTCCCTCCAAACGCCTTTAACTTTGATTTGGTTCGGCTTTTGTCTTGAAATAATCGATAGTTTCCAATCTCAGGGAAATCGAAGCTGAATTTTCACTCTTTTTGCTGGTTGTTCCCATCGAATATAGTTTTGTGTTGCCATACTGTGTGATACCAAGATCAAGAAAACTATTACACCGTCTGTTGGAGAGCATCAGAGGCTCGAGTTTTCTGTGGAGAGTTGAGCAAAAGGAAAAATAAAACAGTACCCTTATCCAATAAAGTTACTGACTGCAGCCACTAATCCGAAAAAGACCACAGGGAGTGGTATTCCCCGTCCTTTTTCGTCTTCCACCTTTTTGTGGCAACAAGAACTGGTTAATCTAGACTTAAAGGCCAAAACTCCAGCCCGACCGTCGCACAGGAATGTTCCCGCAGACGTCGCGTGTCATAAGCTTCTGGGGGTTCTTCTAATACATGCAGAGGTGTAACACGCTGCGCCTTCACGCAGCCAAGGGGTTTTCCGCTACGTAATTAGATATTTTTGAAGTGAAAGAGCAGACTCCTAAACTATAACCAAGAAAATGGCTGCTCAGCATTTAATTTGGTCATATTAATTTAAAAAAGAAAAAAAATTAAATTTAAAATGTTTAAAATTTTTTTGATAATTCTTTAATAATTTGTCTGCACACTTTTGAATTTTTGTATTTAATAAATTTAATTTAGCAAAAAAAGTACAAACACAAAATCCTCACTCATTATCGAATGCAGATTTTTCAATGTGAATCCATATATTCTGCTTATTGCGGCTAACGAAGTTGCATCGTCTTCCTTTACTATTGATTAAACACAAGTTAGATTTGCAATATTATTTTAATGTTTTTGTAGTTGTGCATCTTTTTACTAAATTCACTGTTCACGTAAATTCGATCCATTTTCCATAATTTCTCACTCTAAGATGCAGTACATGTGTTTTAATCTATAAATTAAAATTGATCAAAAATTGAAGAATAAGCAGACTTACCAACTTAATTTAAAGCAAAATATTATAAAATATTATAAATTATTTAGAAAAATAAACTTTACATAAACTGGACTCAATGTTAAACCCATGTTTTGTCCAGTTTTTAATGCTCTCTTAGCACTTCCAAAAGACTCAAAAAATCGAAAATCCAGTCGAAAACTGGATATCTGGCAATTCTAAGAATTACCATTTTATTATTGAAATCAATTTTAGATTTTATTGATGCTGAATTTCTTTCGACTGGATTTATTTCGCCTGATGCAATATTAAGGTCTGCTAAATTGTAGTAGTCTCAGTTAAATTGTTGATAGTAACATTTTCATTCATAATCCATTGTAGCATTTTTGAAATCTTCCCTCTAGAAAAAAATAGTAGTGTATTAGCATGAAAATTAATTTCGTTAAACCAAATACATACTTAACATTATATATCCGTTTCTTGTTAATAAATGTCGTTAGGAGTAAGAAATGTTAAATACATGTTATCATCATTTATATTTTCTTCATCAGAATCGAGTGTAACTACTTCTGGAATATTAGCTAGCGAAGTTTGAAAATTTTCATTTACCTAAATAATTAATTACAAATTATAAAAATTTTCCATAGCATTATTGCTAAAATATAAATTATCATCGATAATATATTCTTGATTAATTACTTCTTCCACAGCTTCATTATTAAATCGAAGTTCGTAATCTTATAATATTATTAGCAAAATAACAATTAATTACTTATTTGAGTTTTCATTATAATTTGATTTTAACTCGAAGATGTTTTCCTATTAATAGGAAAAAAATATAAATTTAATTAGTTTAAACTGTAAAATTAAATAGTATCTATACTTCACCTTATTTAGCTTAAGACTTATAATACATGTAATATAAGTTTTCTTTCGATAATCTTTCAACCTCAGTTTGGTTCAGGATTATTGACGCCAAGTTTACCTTAAAATCAGGATAATTGATATTAAACAAAACAGAAAACAATAGCTTTAAATTTGTTTAACAGATAATTGAGGCACTTTTCTCATACATTATAAACTAGTATAGTAATAGAATTTAAATTAGAATTGTTATAAGATAAGTGATAAAAATTATCATTTGTAGTAAAAAATAAGGTAATAAAATATACTATACATATTACTTAATATAATTTAACAAAATTCTTACCTTAATTTATTATGAAATAATTACAATAAAATTAAAGAATGTTTTCGAATTAATAGCTTATGAATATCCAAAAATCTTAAGAGGTTTAATTGAAGCTCAAAGCGAGTTACTATTAACTCATGAGAAGATTATTAATCTTCTGAACAAACTGATCCAAGAAATCAAACTCATTGTAAACTTAAAAAAGAATGTAATATCACAGAAACCAAGACTCAAATTGATCACAATACTTGAAAAGAGATTATTGCTAACCTGATTGAGTCAGGATAAATGGTGAAAAGCATATTTTACCGTTTTTAGTGGCATTCAAGGTTTTGAGATAATTTTATTTATAAATTTATTGATTTGAGAATATTAAACATCTAGAAAAATAAAACTTTATTAAAATTCAGTACTATAATTCAAAATGCTATAATTTAATACTAAACTATACGAAAATGATAAAATGTAATCTAATTTATTTAATAGATTTTATAAATTCCTATTAAACAAATTATCTATCATTCATATTTGATATAATCAGTACAAATAAAATTAATTTTACTAAATTGAAACTGTATAAGTATCTTGAAGTAAATTTATAAAATAGTTTTAAAAATTAATCGACATATTGGCTGCACGATTAGCCGGTCTCTTGCACAAAGAGATGGCACATGTGATTGACCGACCGTTCGATGTACCCGTGGCACAATAGTTGGCCGTAAATGTTCCTGCACAACATACCAGCACATCTGGCGAGCGATCAGTAGAGGGCAGCGACACTCGCGACTCAACTTTCATTACGGGTATTGGCTTGACTAGGGCAATGCAGGTTCCCTTACCAACGGAGGAAACTTTAAGCAAGAAGCGAATCTTTAAGATTAAAGTTAAAGTTTACAATCAATCAAACACATATATATCGCGTGACAACATATTTAGTCTCAAATACATGGAATATTTTAAATTTAAATGAAGTATATAAATATGATTTAAAAATTAAAGTTCCTGTTCCAAACGGCTCTTTCGAACAAAGGTTTAGATAATGTTTTACATTGTTTTTTCTTCTTATTTATTTGAAGCAAATAAATAAGTGATCAAATGATCAAAAATATGACAAAGATTTGATTAAATATCATATCAAATACTTGAGCTTTTATATTCCAAATAATGGATACTTTGTAAAATACTCGTATGTAAATCCAAGCTACAAAACACTTAACAATAACGTTAAAGTCAATACTCCGAGTTCTGTTTGGCGAACACATTTACTATGCAAACAATTACGTTAAATTTGACTTTGAAATAAATGTGAAAGAAATAAAATGATAATTTGGACAGTTTTTATGTAATTTGTGTTTCGTAATCCACTATATTTAATTACAATTGTTTAATTTTCATTTTAATTATTCGAGATCATTTATTAATTGAAAACACATCATGTAATGTACTTCACAAAGATTTAATAATTTTTAAATTATTACTACGGTGTATCTCAATATACGTTGTATTTCGAATTTGTATTAAATGGTCAAGGGACGATGACGAATGACTCAAAATAAACTATTGGAAATAATAACGGAATTAATTAGAATTAAAGCCTTTATCACCTTAAAAATATTTTGATTGTTGAATTAAAAACAAAAAAAAAGAATTTATAATTAAGTATATTTTAAATTAAAAAGTTTATTAGTCTGAAAATTGCAAACTTCATTAATTGCAATATAATTTTATCAATATGGTTTGCATATAAATGGCAACTCCATTAAATTGTTATATTTAAAAGTAAATATTTTGAAGTAATTTTCTATAAACAAACACAAGATTAAAATTTTAAAAAATATTTTATACATGAGTTAAATCTAATGAATAAAAAATAAATCCATCGAAAAATATAATTTTTAATATTAAAATTAAGTATTTTTTACAATATTAGAAATTAAAATGGCTTTTTGATATTTTAATCAATATATTTTATTAAATAATTTGCAATGTTTTTAATTTTATTAATTTTTATTTGACAAAATATATTTTAATTTTATTTATTCAACTAAATTGTTAATGAACATGTATTCCAGCTGTCAATTCAAAATTTAATTAAACTAAGGTATAGATTAGTAGTTTAAAAATGTCAAATCTGGTGTTGCTATGCATTTTCAAGGCTAAAGTTTTCACGCGAATGGTGAAACATTAGCGTTAAAACTCGTAAACAAGAAGTTTTAATAAAAAATATTAAAATTATAAAAACTAGATTATAAAAATAAAATTGCAGAATGTTTTTGTTTAAAATATTAGAAATTCATTAAGATCACAAAAGCTATATATTGATGTATATAACCATATGTTACTGTGTTAAAGGAACCCATTATAAAATTAATAAAATATAAAGTAAATATTTCATGTCCAGAATAGGTTTGCATTGAATTCTCGGTAACCGATTACAATTTGTTCAAAATGGGGAAGTTATGCAGCTAAACTTTTATTGCTTAAGTGATGATGAAAGTAGACATGATAAATGATAAACACTGTGAAGCGTGAAGATGTGACAATATAAAGGCGAATATGTATGTGTGCAAACAGTTAAGCACATAAGTGAAAGATAATAATATTTTTGATAAAGGTAATAATTTTTTAATAATAGTCAGCTAAAATGTTTATAAAGACTAGGAAACCTATGTATATTTTGATATTTATGCATATTTTTTAAGAATAAAAATAAATCAATTTAATTGAGTCTAAAAAATTCTATATTAAAATAACTAATAATAAATTCGATATATTATTGCAAGGTGAGCATAGAACTAAATATATTAACTTACAACGAAACATTCATTTCATTTAAATAATTTTTTAAAAAATAATTTAACAAAAATGTTATTGTTTTACAAAATTTACCAACTGAGGCTTGCCAAGGAGAGGCGAGATACGAGTGTAGAAATGCGGCAATAGTCGCTAGACACTTTCTGTATGAGCTGACCGAGGTGGGAGTCGTGTAACAATATAAATACGAATTACAAATAAATATTCCTGTTCCAAAGGACTTTTGCGAACAAAGGTTTAGAAAATGTTTTAAATTGGTTTTTTTTAATTATTTGAAGCAAATAAATAAGTTTAAAAATAATCAAAAAGATAAGATAAAGATTCGAGTGAAGAGTACTTAAGCTTTTATAATCCAAATAATGGATCGTTTGTTAAATACTCGTATGTAAATCCGAACTACAACACACTTAACAATAACATTGAAGTTAGTGCTCCGAATTCTGTTTGCCGACCACATTTACTATGCAAACAATTACGTTTAAGTTGATTGAAATAATTGTAAAAGAAATAAAATGATAATTTGGACAGTTTTCTGTAATTTGTGTTTAATATTCCACTATATTTAATTATAATTTTTATTGTTATAATTTGGTGATTGTTAAGTATTATTGATTAGATTTAACTCAAGTATAAAAAAATTTTTAAAATTTTAATCTTGTGTTTGTTTAAATAAAATTACTTCAAAATATTTACTTTTAAATATAACATATTAATAGAGGTGCCATTTATAAAATTATTTTTGAAGATTACTTAAGTTAGTAGATATAAGACTAATAAAGTCTTATTTAAAATATATTTAATTATAAATTATATTTTTAGCTCACTTCATATAGATGAAGGAGAGCTTATGGATTTGACAATGTCTGTCTGTCTGTCTGTATGTCTGTCTGTACGCAATCATCTTAAGTCCAAGAAACAGCCACTTACAAGCTATATCTATAAATTAATACTTTGTAACATACATGAGACAACTTAATAGTCTGAGTAATTCTAACCTTATAAAATTACTGTGACAAACAATGTCTTAATCTAACAATAATTTAAGAGTAAAACAAAAACAATAAAACAACCCAGAGTTACCACTTTTTAATCCACTGTTCTGTTATCGATATAACATTATCGACGAACCACCAGAGTTTGTATATCAGCCATTACCTGTTATCAACGAAGAACCAGAAGAGATTCCATATATAAACGAATGAAATTTAGATAACGCTCCGTTAAATCAACCCCAATATGAAGATACAGAAAGTGAAGCTAACAAATCTTCACAAAAGATGATAAATCTTATAAGAATACAAACGATTATAACGAAAATAGCGATTCAATAACTTCTATTGAGTACAAAACTAACGCTTCTGAAATTAACACTGATTCGACAGAAAATGAAACTCCGTCATCAACAGATAGCGAATCTACTGACGACGAGTTCATTCAACCTTCCGCCATCAAAAGACGACGTTTAAATTAATATTCAATACAAAATTATTAATAAAATAAATTGAATTTTATTACTTAAAGCAATTTCAATTCATTTCAATTATTCTCTATTATAAAAACCAATTGATTACCCATTAGCTGAAGAAATTCCCATCACATAAAAATATAAAATAAAAATTGAAAGACCGTTTATCGCCAATAAATCTAATCACAGGTGAAAAATTTCACATAAAGTTAAAGTGCAAAACTTTAATTACAAATTTATACTAATGATGAATATCACAACAATATTTATGGCTAATAAAACAAAAATAAAAATAAATGTAAAATTAAATGATTTGAAATTACAAAAACATCAAAAATTTTCAACACTGATTATTACTACGCATTAAAATCAAAATGATTTTAAATTGAATGAAATAACAAAAAGAAACTTTAATAGCATTTATAGTATATTTGTTAGAAACTAGAAAAAAATAACAATTGTAAATGTCTGTAAAATTATCACATTTTATGTAATTCTATCATATATGAAGTCACTATCATTCTAAAAATTATCATTAAAAATGAAAATGCTATCTTTTGTACTCTTTATTCATTATTTTAATAAGAAAATTAAACTATTAAAATTAAATATTAATTTCTGTATATAATAAAAAGTCTTACTATTTAAACACAAATTGTTATATTCAACGAAATTAAATATAAACTGATTTAGTGATCCATAATTAATATACTATAATATAATACTATAATCTACTCTAAAAATACTATGAATATATTTATCATTTATTCATTTGTAAACAATTTCCGATCAATAATAGATACCAATTATCAGTAATAAGTGTTTGATTTTTCTTAATGCATTTGAAGTGCAATCATCAAAATTCTATATGAATTTTTTTTCAAATAAATATGCAATTTTGCTATAATTTTCGCGTTAAAGACGTTTTGCTGTAAGAAATTTTATTTTATGTCATTTATTTTGTAAATTATTTTTTATACTTAAATAATATTTTAACATTGAATAATTATGAAAAAAACTCACCTCATTTATTGTCTGTTAGCACTGAAGTATTGATTATAAATTGCGATTAGACATAGTAATTATGATGAAAATTCGATAATTTTGAACAGAAATAAAATGATTATTGCGATTATCTGAGAGTAGAATAATAGAAAACACCATTTATTATGAAATCACATGTATAGGTAGTATTGTTATGAAAATAATACTATACCTCATAAAATCGAAAGTAAGTGATCAGAAATAAATTTCCGAAATGGAATCCAATTTTTGGTTTCGACAACTTTTCGATCATCGATGAAATCTAAACAATAAGTAGTGATATATCTTAAATAAGTTATCGGCAAACATATAATGATTTATTTCTCATTCATAAAATTACCTTAATTTTAGTGAGTGTTCGCAGCATTTTATTGCGACACAAATAAAATTTGTTCAATAATTTATGCGAACGTTTTGAATGCAATGCAACAGAAGATGCGGAGTTTAAGAGTAGATAAATGAGTGAACAACACATGAAAATACTGTATAACATAAGAAATTTTAGTAAAATCGAGTCATAATATAGAATTAAATAAAGTGCTGAACCACAATAAACTATATAGGAATTACAGCAAATAAATAAATATAACGACCAGTAATTATTGTTAGTTTCTTGAATTTCTGTGTGAATTAATTCAAATGAAAGCAACATTTTATAAACACTTTGATTGCTGAGAAAAACAATGGTGTCATTCAAATAAAATTCAATGCTAGTGTTTAGACTCTTTATTTTGATTCTCAAATAATAGCAAATAATAGTGAAATATATGAATTGCCAGACGATTATCAATGAAGCAAAATAACACGACAGAGAGTAGCATAAACTCCACGGAATTATAAACATAATCATTTGCAGATGAGAGCAATTGTAATAAAACAAGTATATTGAAAATGTAAATACTAAGGGAAATGAAAATGATGTAAAAATAAATGCAAATTTAAATAGTTTGTCAGTGTATTTAATGATCGCAATCACATCCGTTTCATCTGTTAAACCAATACTTTGTGGTGAAGTCAAACCAGCAATCATTGCAAATGGTCTCAAATATGATGCATAGATATTGTGACGATAATACCAGTAATGAATGATTTGCTGAATTATAGCATTTAATACGCCAATTATAGTTAGTAAGTTTCCCTGAAATGCTACTGATTTCAAACCTAAAAAATAACTTAAATCTCCAATATATATGTGTAAATCATTATTTTCTGTTTTAATAATTATTGTAATAAATTCTCGGATTAATATTAGAAGCAATACAGTGAAAACAAAATATGGATTATTAATTGCACTTCTTATTGACTCACCAAACTTAAAATGAGACAAACCAATAACATATAAAT
>JAQIVF010000418.1:0-23019 GCA_034698365.1 Steganacarus magnus
TACTATTTGAACGTAAAATAATACTGAAAAAGTTTACTCGAGTTGTGTGATACAGCGCTCATTGCGATCGAGCATTAAACTATACTCACGAGTCAATAGACTATATAAGCATTTCATTTGCAACATAACACCATTCAAAAAATTGTTGACTGCCATCTCTGATTCAGTGATATTTAATTACTATCTGTATTTTACTACCTGTGGTTCGTTGCATTTTTTTTATCTAAAAAGTATTTCGAACTAGATTTTATTATATTTAAATAAATATATATACACATTATTTTTTTAATAATTTAAATTTAAAATCAACTCTGAATATCAGAACATTACCAAAATATACCGGTAGTTATAAAGTAAGTGTTATTTATCAAAAAATTGAGTTTAATAAAAATTTTAATTTTGTTTATAACTAATTTGTTTCGAATGTTTAATTAAATATTTTTAATTAAATGGTTATGTTTGTATATTAATTTAAATGACTACAAACGCGATCGAAACACTTTTTTGAAAGTGTTATAGTTTCCACCCGCAGAATAGAATGCAAAAATTGATGTGACTATAGTAACCAAATACACCAAAACAATCGAAAGTGCATACATTTGGCTTTTGTTTATAAATGTCTGTTTAAAATAACATTAATTAAATTACTATGAAATGTGATGAAAACGATGCATTAATACTTACAATACCAGATGCGATAATATGAGTTATAATGACGTACGCAATGAGATAATAATTGCGATCATCGCATGCCTTAAAAAAGATGATTCCCCAGAATGTGTGAAGAAGTATAAAGGCTAGTGTTGTCAGTGCCGAACATAGAAAAAAATAGTGAGAATCGCCTTTAAGACCAACAGTTCCGGGACCGACAGAATCAGCTAACATGTTTGTTAAAGAAAATGCGCCACTCATCAGACCAAATCCAAATCCTGACACTATTTATGACAAATAAACTATAAAACATATCGTATATACGGGTATTTAGAAAACATCGAGTTTTTGCTAAGACATACCAAGAGCTAATTGTGAGCGAGTGTTCGTTATACTACTGGCACCGTCAACACCGACACCGACTTCCGATACTTTTTGCAAACCATTTTCTGCTTTTCTGTAACAATAATAAGTATTCAATACCGTATAACGTCAATTAGATATCATTTATAATTTCTATTTAAGCATATTATCATTTATATATAAACTCGCTTTAAAATTATAATTGAGATAATGTGGTCAACTAATAGTAATGAATTCACATTCAATACCATTATTAGTCATTAATCATTAGTTTTAATATTAATACCGAATAAGTATGTAAAACAAATATCGAAACACTTCTTGAAAAACAATAGAAAAACTGACGCCAAATATTAAAACATCCTTAAGAGGCACTACTGATGACCATAATATCGATGATAATAGTAGCGATAATAACCAAAAAAATGACCTAAAAAGTGATTCAAATATCATACATATTACTATTAATATATTATATAACTTACGATGATATTAATATAATGATTCTGATCGCGTCTTTAGCGATAACCAAACAAAATATGGAAAGCGGTGGTCCAAACGCTATAAGAGTACAGCCAAAGAACTCCATAACTGTCATTTCAAAGCAATTGCAATCAAATAGCGTTACAAACCAATCGATGTATAGATTATAGGTGTGTTTTGGGCGTTACACATACTAAAATGTTTTAGAGTATTGCCTCATAGAGTGAATGAATGCCTCATTGCATGCGCACACCTATACGTTAGTGAGTGTGTTGAATGTGGTGAGCGAATGCAAACAATGAACATTCACTTACACCGCATCAATAAAAATCATTTTTGGCGCATTTACCACATTTACCACACTAAATATATCGTAATACTGTAATATTAGTGATAGTTATACTTTGATTGCTTACATAACAATGACCATAGTATTGCCAACACAGACACAAACACCGAATACAAACCAAATGGAAAATGTGTCGAATTTCGTGGATCACTTTCTCCAGTCTGACAGTTGTTTTCATCACTTATTAGATAAATTAAAAGTCACACAAAGTATTTATTATTACTTTTACTAGTGATTAACATTAATATTGATGCTAACATTTATATTATAGCCTCTGGTTTTGCTACAGTTTCTGGTCTTCAAGACAGTGATTATCCGCATCTTTCGGAGTTTAATAATTTGAGTTCATTATCACAATTCAGTAATTTAACAACAATTCCGTTACCAAATGGATTATTGCAACAATTTGATTGTAAACATTATTACTATATTTAAGCTTACCGTATGATATATTTAATATGCTTTTTATGATATGATATGCAGATATGCAGCAAAACTGCGAAATGGGTTTATTCACTTCGATCGGTCGCGCGTGGATTGCAATCGATAGCAATGTCTACTTGTGGTCATACGATAATTCATCGGATGTGGCTTATTATGATGGATTGACACACACCATAATAAGTGTTGGTCTTTCCAAACCTAAACCTGGTATCTATTTATTATGAACATTGGTTTAGTAATTAATGATTTAATTTTTTCCAGGTATTTTTAAGCCACATATTAAGTATTTATTAATAGTGACCACTGCTGTCGAGATATTATTACTTGGAATAACATTTACTAATAGTGAAGATTCGGACAATTTAGGGGATTTGCTTTTAGTACCAGAGCCTATATTTTCTGTTTCTACCGATAATGTTGTTATGAATGTAATTCGAGGCACAAACGATGGTCGCATTTTCTTTGGTGGTAAAGATGGACACCTTTATGAAGTGGTATACCAGGCCGAAGAAGGATGGTTTAGCAGGAAATGCAAAAAAGTGAACCACTCTTTAAGCGCATTTTCGTTTTTAATTCCGTCGTTTCTTAATTATAAAAAAGAAGGTAAATTTATTATTTTAATATATTATATCGACTCTACTATAAATAAAAATCTAATATTAAATTGTTGTTACTTAAACATTTTTCATTCAACGTTCTTATTTAGATTGTATTATCCAAATAGAAGTGGACGAAAGTCGACAGATTTTATATACACTTTCAGAAAATGGAAATATAGATGTTTATGATTTAGGCGTTGATGGCAATAATGCTAATAAAGTGGCGCATAAAAGTTTAGATTCAATAATTCAAGAATCAATATTTGTTGCTCGTACTGTTGATCAAACCAATTTTAGTAGTATTACATCAATAAATGCTATCGAAGAATCGGAAGCAATTCATATCCACTTAATAGCTATAACGCGAACTGGTTTTCGCCTTTATTTTAGCACGTGTTCACTCGCATCTCCCGAGCAAAGACCCTTTACTTTAACATTAGTGCACATAAGATTACCGCCTGGTTTTACTGCATCGTCTCCGCCTCAAAGACCGACTTCGGTTCATATTTCGAATTACAAGAGAGGAAACTTACTGATGATATCTTCAATATCAGAAGGTAAAGATGTTCTTTGGGCCTTAAATCATGACTCATTTGGTTTTTCGAGTGACCTCATGGAGCTTTACACTGTTGTGCCACTAAATAGTAAAGTGTGGAAAATGGTCGAAGAAGAAAAAACTTTGCCTTTTAAGCCATACCATTCGTTTGTTTTAAAGAACAATAAATTAGTTGCTATCGAACCGCCACTACTTGTTACTCAACATATAGAAGAACCGCGAAAATTTATCTTTTTAACGTCTCAAGGCGTTCACATTGGCTTTAAACCTAGAATTGTTGATCAATTGCAACAACTTTTAACCGAAAATCAAGGTTTTGACAATGAACCTGTAAAAGCTTTCTTTAATTTGCATAATTGTACGCAATCATGCGCTGTTGCTCTTATTCTGGCGTGCAGTTGCAAATCACCGCTTGACTCGAAAATTAGTGAATGGGCCACATCTGCATTCTTCTATTATGGCGGTGAACCTCAACTCATTCCTTCATATATGCAACAACAGCAACATTTACAATATTCCTCTCCAAGTCATGTGCAACATATTTCCACTCCAGTTTCTTCTGTTAATCAGCCCTTATTTACAAGTGCTTCATCTCCAATACGACCTCTTTCTCCAACACTTCCTGATTATAATTATTCACAATCAGCTATACGTAATCCATTAATATCTAGTCCTCCAGTCAGTTCATCGTCATCTGTACAGTTTTCTGATAAACATAATGCAGTTTTTCTCTATTATTCAAGAATTATTAGACCATTTTGGAACTTAAAAACAGTAAGAGCTCAACAAACTGTTACTATTGATGGCCCGAAAGAATTGCTCTTAAGTAACATCTCATCGAATGAACTTAAATTATATGAATCAAAACTGATTGATCTTAAAAGATTTATGCAGAATAATATAAAATTTTCACTGAGTGGCGATGCAATTGAAACTCCTTTAACTACTAAACCATCCCATACTAGTAAAATACAATTTACTGATTCAGTAAATGTAAACAATGACGCGCTTTCTAAAGAACGAAATTCGCTTTATATGTTAATGAAACTTATAGAACATTGCGTCGAAGTATTGGGATTATGGAAATTACTTTGCGATCACCAATTTTATGCAATTGTTTCGGTTCTTTCTACTGAACGCCAAACTCAATTGACTGCAATCACTTTTCGTGAGTTAATAGTATTTGGAAATGAAATGACAACGTTGTTAGCGAGTGCTTTAGTGCAAAGATATATTGAAGATAATTCTACAACTGATCTCATCAACAAACGTCTGCAACAAGTTTGTCCATCCATTTATAAAACCGAAAACGCTTTGCACGCAAAAGCGCACGAAATGGTTATTAAATCGAAGAGCATATCTAATGTGTCGGAAAAAGAAATTTTGCTCTCAAATGCTTTAAATCTTTGCAAAAAAATTGGTGCCAGAATTAATCTCGAGTCAATTTGTGAATTGTTTCAATCGGTGCAAAAATATGAAGCTATCGTTGATTTATGTTTAATTACTGCACAATATCGTGACCCACAGAATTTAGCGTTGCATTATTACCGTTCAGGTGAACAAGTAGACGATCAAATCGCATATTTGGCTTTTGTCGCGCGCAACGAATGCTACAGATTATTACTGGAAATGTATGAAAGACTTGTTCAACAAAGTAAATCTATGTTGAATACAACCATTGATGATATGACGAAATCGAGCGCAAATGTCATTTTTATCAGTTCTAGCGAAGCAAAAAAATTGGCAAATGATATGTTATCTCTTGCTCTTAAATCTAATGATGAGTTATTTCATATCGCAGCATACAATTGGTTATACGAACATCAACAAAGCGAAAAATTATTAGAAATTAAATCACCATATTTGGAAAGTTATCTAAAGAGAAAGACTTCTTCATTTTCTGATTCAGTTGCTCTCATGGACTTGCTTTGGATGTACTACGAAAGAAATGCCAACTTTAGAGCTGCGGCACAGATCTTATGCAAATTAGCTGAAAGACGTTCCAATGAAGTCGATTTATACTCTCGGCTCGAATATCTTTCGCGCGCTATTGTATGCATGAAGAGCTCAGATTCGCGACCAAGTGTTCCGATGGAAGCAACTAAAGTTTCTGCCGGAGAATTTTTGCATGAATTAGAAGAAAAAATGGAAGTGGCGAGGATTCAGTTACAATTACTAGAGAACTTACAGCAATTGGATGATTCTCCAAATGTTAGCGAAGCAATTGCAACGCTTAATTCTGATTTGCTTGATATCACGCGTTTATACGAAGAATTTGCTAATCGATTTAATTTACCCGAATGCCAATTAGCTATAGTCCATTGTGCGGGACATTATGATCCAAATCTTATTGAAACTCTTTGGCAAAATATAATCGATAGTGAAATGCGCGCCATTAGTTCGCAGCCTATTGACACACAAATCACTTTACTTCGCAACAAAATCAAAGAATTGGGCAAACAATACTTACAATCCGATAAATATTTTCCTCTTGGTATGATTTATTTGATAACTTGATTAATATTTACTCGAAATTTTCTCTTTATTTTGAAGAATTTATAGTGAAATATCTCGAAACGAAAACACAAAATTTTGGGTTTGACGCTCAATGGTTGATAAAAGCTCTTTTAGATTTATCGATTAGTATCGATAATTTACTTGGTCTCTATCATAAGTTATACAAATCTAGAGAATATGGCAACACATTTGCAAGAAAGCCAATTCATTTGCTTCGCATTATCGTTTATATTATCAATCTATTTGCGAGTTCTCCATCAATTGTTCCAATAGCTGAGAGGTAATAACAGTAAATTTGAAATTTTTTGTTTTCAAGTGACTAAGTTTACAATTTCATTACAATTCTACTATTAACATAAAACGAGTGATTTACTTTTTTTGCTAATTTAAATATCTCAATCATTTGAAGCCAAATCGTTAAATCACTAATAATTTAACTCATATTTATAAATTTTCTCAAACAGGCGTATATTTGTTACAAAATGTCTAGACGTTATTTCCGGATATTTAATAGATCTACAATCAATGGATTCTGAAGATAAATTGGTAAAAGAATTAATTAGTGATTTAAGAGGAGCGAGAGCTAAGCTCGAAAGATTTTAATAATTAAAAATTTTAACATTTTTTACAAAAAAAAGAAAATTTTACATTAATACTTTCGAATAAAAAACCAATTGGAAATTATTATTATGATATACCGTTTATTTTTATTTATGTTATAAAAAAGTAAAAAAAAACTTTTATGTTAAAGTTGTCCACATATAAAACACACAACCACTAACAAAATCTTCGATTAATGTATGGCATTGAGGACTACATAGCTCTTGAAATGTTTCATTACTTTCAATATATTTAGCCAATGGATTTTTGAGAACAAGGCATAACTCCTAAATAGCAAAACAATTATTAAAGTTTAAGTATAAAATGGGCGAACTGTTGTAAACTTTAATCATAATGTATTTCTTACAGCGTTAGCTGAATCTTCTAAAATTGATACTAATATGAAACTATCCAAACAAGATGTGTGAGAAAAAACCTAAAAATAAAATCAAATTAATAATTAATAAAATAATTATATATTTATTAATTGAGAGGTAATTACATATTTATTAATTTTAGCATCTGATGTGGAAAAGTTACGACAACACATTTCAGACTTGTTCGCTAAAACTTTGATTAATCCGTGATACCACGTTAAATGATGTCCGATAAATGATAATAAATATTGATCGTATTTATCTATGCTAACAATGGTAATTAATTTAAGTAATTCATCAAATTCATTGAATGTTAGATTTCTGAATTCGGTGTCTGAATTTTTTTTTCTGGGCAATAAACTGCTCCACAGATGATCGCGTCTGCAATCAATAGCCGCTTGGTTTACTGTTAATGAGAGTTGTGTTTCCGTTTCAGACGCTTTGTCGTGCAGAATCTGCAGCATAACTGTTTCGAAATTACTGAAATAACCCATATAAGTGATCTCCTCATCGCATATTCCAGCAGAAGCAGCAGCTGAAGCAGATGTGGACAATGCATTAATCGCTTTAACACAGAGGCTACTTTTTTCATATGTTCCAGAACTTGAGAAAAGTGAGGATAAGTTTGTTTCTTTAGTACTATGTGATGAACTATCAGTTAACGAACCATCAGAAGTGGGCTCAGTAATTGTACTGCTTTTCCTAGAATGTGTTCCACTTGACGGTTGTGATGAATAGACACGAATTGGCTTAAAAGATCCTTTGACAGAAGCTCCAAAGTGACTGTTAAATAATTTTGGAAACAATTCTCTTTGACTCGTTAAAAGTACGAAAAATTTTAGCGACAACGTGTTTTTATTTGTTAAAGTATTTGCCAAATTGTCTTTAGTGATTAAAACTCCAACATCAAAATTATCGACTTGTCGTATATCGTTAGTATCTTTATATGGCACGCGATGACTAGATAACTCTACCAACACATATTCATTTGCCTTAATATAATAATAAATCATAAATCATTTATTTTTATAAGAAAATAATTTATAAAAAATTGATTACTAGCTCTAAGTCTTCTTCACTTGAAATGAGAGAATTCATTCGAAAAACTTTCATGCCATATAACTGATTATGACTTATAATATAATTATACAAATAATTAGATGCAACCACAGTGTTATTAATATTCACATGTCCTATAATCAAAAATTAACTTAACTTGTAGTTCAAATTTCATTAAATAAAAGAGTTACAAACAAACCTAAGTAAACAAGATTGCGAGCATAGTTTGGAGCTTTTTGATAGTATTTGATGAAATCGTCGAGAAACGATATTAAATGATAGCCTTGTTTAAAAATTAATTGACGTCCGGATATGTACGAATGAACGGTTCGAAGATGATAGTCATATGTAAACGAATGCAAATGCATCGTCACTTTAATTCTCTCGAGTTCATCCAAAAATGTTGAAGAAAACTAGAAATTTGTATAAATATAGATAAAATTCTAATTAAAAATCGTTTCTATTCCAATTTTAAATTTTTGTTATATTTGTTTAGCTAGAATTCGAAAATAATCTGACAAATAAATTTTAAACCAATATTATTTTCCCAAGTTATGTGCATTTAAATGAAACGCTAATAATAAAAAACGTATAATAATGTACAGTATTAGAAAAAAAAATTATAATAATACCGAATTAGCAATTGATTTTCCACTTTTATTTGCCAAATCGAAACGCTTCGAGTCAAATGAATATAAGTAACTGTAAACATAAGGCTCACAAAATCCAACTTCGAATACCAATAAACCTCCATGAAGTGATTTAGTTAAATAAAAGTGCTCTGAATCTATTTTACTACTGAACTTTCGGCGCGAAAATGGCTGTTTTAATATATTTTTATAATTAGCACTAAAAATTTCTTCTTTTGATATTAAACTTTTCTGTGATCTCATCTGAGTAGCACTAAAACCAAGAGTTTGTAAATATTGAACATACTCTTGCATATAATGTGTACAAACAGCAAAATGCCAACTCTCTTCTGGAGTAACTTTTGGTGCGCTACCACTAATTGCAGGGCCACTCAATCTTCGAGATCTATTTGAACTATTGTTCGATTCATCGTTTGGACGCATATAACCACCAGATGAGTGTCTCAAGCGTTGTCGATAATGATTACCGATATACATCATTTTTGGCTCTTCTTCTATAATATCGAGCGTATGAATTGAGTGATCTCTTACTGGTGACACAGATAAACGCCATTTTGGACTAAATAAAAGAGGGGTCAAACAGTAGTGGTTTAGACGCCCTATTTTTTTAACTTGTTTTATCGTTTTTTCCACTACAGGACTGTGCAATTTTGTCCCTTGAATGTGCCATACCTTTGACAACTCAAATAGATCTAAAATGATGCACACATTATTATAATACTTGTATATTTGTTATAATTTCAATTAACACTTATCATATATACCTGAATACACTGATAAATAGCTGTTAAAATGTTTAATTTGGTTACCATATCTAGAAACAATATCACCGGTAAATGTTATATTACAGGAGTGAAGTGGTGTCAAATTCGAATAATTGCGAAATAATTTTAATGAATTCGTAGCATTCATTGAATTATTAGTTTGTTTTTTGTTTTGCGAATGTTCTTGGGCTGCCATCACTGGATTGTGATGCTTTATAAGAAGATCTGAATCTTCGTTCATTTGTGCTGGAAAACTATTAACTCTCTGTTTTTGATTTCTAATGCTGGAATAATTCAATGCATTGAAAATTTGAACATTATTTGAATTTGTTTGAACGTTGTCTGAAATTTTTCTTTTAAATGGTTGGTTATGAAAGATTCCTGACTTTTGCAGTACGAAACTCTGCAATAAAGCGCTTCTAGAATTATGCCAAGAAATAATGTTTGATAAACTTTGGCATATATTACTAATGTATTCATTTGACCAGTTATAAATAAAAAGAGTGATCGATTTATCTTTAATAAACATTAAAATAAATTTCTTTCGCGGCGCAATGCATGCGATGTTATCAATAACCACATGGATATCTTCAATTTGTTCAGTATTTGCTGATAAAGGTTTAACAAATACATCGTTAACGTTGCTATAATGAGGCATAAATCTTTGTTTTGTTCGTTCATTTTTGAGTTGAGACAAATTATCTAAATTCTCCGTCACATTTGTTGCAGAAATTGATAGTTTCCATAATTTTTGTGGAGTGAATAATATAATTATGTCATTAACGCTTTCAAATGTAGAGCTTTCAGGATAATAAAAGTCATAAACGTTGTAATTAAAATCGTCGCTTTTTTTAAATGCATTTAAATCCATTTTTGAATTAATATTTTTCAAATATGCTTTAAATTCATTTAGAATGTGACAAATAGAGTGTCTTAATGTTGCAGAATATGTTTTCCTAACAACACTGGCAACTTCTAGATCTTTTCCAAATTCGAGCCATGGTCTTAACATTGAATTTACTAAACATAAAAGATTTTCCTTCATATCAACTTCTTTTTCATAGGTTTGCAAAGTTGATGACAAATTTGACATAACATATAATTCTGAATCCGAAAATTTCTTTGATACAGAAGGCTCTTTATTGATGTCAATCGGAACAGAAAGAGATACGTCTTTACTATTCTCCAAACTATCATTAGTTATTTGGTTTGCACCAATAAAGTGACCAATTCTGCGACCTATTATAGCATTAACATATAGAATAATATAATATAGTAATGATAGTAATGACGCACATTTACTAAACAAAATACCTCTAGGAGTGGAAGGTTCACTAACACTTGTTTCCAAAATGTTGAAAGAGTTAATCAAAGAAGCTCTCAATAATTTAAATTCAATTATAAGATCCCATAACGCATGTTTTATATTTAACTCAATCATCTTATGTATAGTTTGAATATCTATTTTTCCGACACACCAAATATGAAACTGAAACAATGCAATCTGTGATGGCGTGTGTGCTGATGATGAATGTTCGTATCGTCTAACGTTCATTATATCATCAAATTTTGATGAAATTAATACTTTTAATTCATTAATATCATAATTATTGAATGGAGGAGATGATAAGTTTTGCATCAAATGTCCATTAGTATCAACTATAGACATCACAATGCAAGCAATTCCTTTACAGTCTGAACCTGATGCTTGTTGTCGATGGTATAAAAAAATATCATCACTATTTTCTATTGCACCACTTTCACAATATGCCTAAAATTTCAACAATTAATTTATAAAAATTCAAATATATTGTATTTGAACAGAGATATTTGAGTGAAATAAGTCTAACCTTAAAATGATGATCAGATTGAGATTCAGTGTATTTGGGATTATGAGTAACTGTCAACAAATTCTGACGCAAATATACTTTGATAGCACTTATATACTGTTGAAATTGGATATCAACAGTAAATCGAATGCTACCAATTGGTTCTTTGTTTGATTTTTGAATGAATGATACGTCCTCAGGAGTTAACTTTGAGTGCGGGTTTCGAGAGAGCATAATAATCAATAAATCAAGTATTGCTTCATCCAATTTCTTTTGAAGAGCTGCCACCATATCACCGACAATATCATGTCCAGGTTCACCAATTCCGTGAACATGCAATAATATACATTGTTGTTGAGTTTGCTTTTCATTAATTGTGCGTTGCATACGAGAAGATGAGTAAGATATGAGCGATACATTGTCAACTTGATTATTATTATTAACATTATTTGACTCGTTTTTGTTTTTAGTTTCAACTAATTCTTCATTCGATTCTTTTTTATTTGATATCGCGATTAAACTCGATTCCGATGGCGTCCTTGAACTCGTTAGTGACTTTTGGTCGTTAATATAGTTATGGTAAGTACAATCTATTTCATAAAGTCTTAAAAAGAGAAATAAAATAAATTTAATTAAAAATAAAATAAGTTTTAGAATAAAAATTATCATTATCAACAAACAGAATTCAAATTAATAATTTAATTTAATTTGAAAATAATAATTAAAAATCGGTATATAAAAAATATAAGTAATAAAAGTAATAAAAAAGCCTAATTAAAAATTTTAGTAAAATTCTGATCAAATGTATATATTGCTTAAAATTTTAATATATTACAACTATAAACAATAACTTGGAACGCGTGTAAAAAATTTTAAGAAATTAAACTCTGAGGTTCTTTACGAATATCAAAAATTATTATTAAAAAAAATAAACAAACCTCAAATAAAAAACTGCACCCGAACTTTCTTGATAAACATATAAATTTTTTCTATTATTTACGGAAAAAGCGTTAAGAACTGTTCTCATTGCTGATATGCCACGTAAAGTATTTGATTGCAATCTTGGATGCAGAGGAAAGTGTTTTTTCCAAATAATATCACATGAAAAAATTCCAGGTGAAAATGAGAAGTTTGTTTTCATTAGTTTTAACGATAATTTAGGATTAATCAGTTCCATTTCTGTTTCCGTCTCTAAGCCATCAATTTTTATTTGAGTTCTATTTAATATGTGTCTTTTAGTCTTAAACGGGTCATTATCTTCGATAGGAACCAATAAATTTTCACACATTCTGGAATCGTGTAAGCTTTCTAAAAGCAACATTTGGTTTACGGTTTTGCAGATATAATCAATCATTGATACGACATGTTTATAAATATTAATTCCTTTAACAAAACTATCATCGTTTTGCTCTCTAGGACTCGAATGAAAATATAATAAAACAGATTCAATATCTTTTTTAGCCTCAATTTTCATAATAAGCCAAAATTTAGGAACAAATGGATATTTATTATCCACAGCGAGCCAATTAAAACCTTCACCTTCTGAATTGCTATCACTATCGCCTTCATAACCAGCTTCATCTTCCAAACTAATTTGTATTTTGTGTTTGCTATTTTCATACCAAACACTCTTTCTTGTCAATATGTCATTTTCACCTCGATTTAAAAAAGGGTTGTCCTCACTCGATGTTTTCGAAATATTTGTATCAGAGAGACAATCAATTGCAGTCTTTGTATTTGATTCGCATTTATTAATTAATATAAAATCACTTTCAGGTAAAGATTGACCAGATTTTCTTAGAACTTCATTCTTGGAGCCATTATTAGAATTTGGTGGAACAGAAGCCGAACGCGACTTGAAATGTTTTCTTACAACATGTTTTTTTCTTATATGTGTATTTTCTTCTTCATAACTATCCTCAGAAATTTTTTGGACATGTGTTTCGCTTTTAACATCAATTGATGATTTAAAATGTTGTGATTTTGATTTATGCGATTGTTTAGAAGTTAATAGCTTAAAATTTTTTCGTGAATCATTTAATTGATTTGATTTGTCAGTTTCATTATCATCAATATTTTTGTAACACAGTTGACGAAGTTGTGTGCTATCATTGAAACCCAAACATGAATTTGATTGCATTATAGGACTGGAAAAATAATTTGAACTAATAGTTTGCTGTTCATCTGCATTATCTGGATCGTTGTCGTATAAAATATAATAATATTTTCCTTCTTTTTTTAGCTGATAGCCATTTAATTTTATTTGAGCAATAAAGTCACAAAATCTGTTTAAGCTGATGTTGTGTTCAGAATCAATAGCACAACCAAATACAAATTTAAGATCAAATTGTTTACTAAAACAATAATCTGAAGTTATACTGCGTTCGATGTGCCAAACAACCATTTCTAAAGTCGATTCAGTTATTGGATACGATTCTAATGCAATCGATGATATTTGGTCTCTTAAAAGCCAATTTATTTTTGAAATGCAATCTTCCAAAGCATTAACTTGACTAACAATTAAATTATGATTACCATTTGGCGAGTTTTTATTTTCCTCAGTTAATGATGCCGAACATGTTTTTGATGTTTTAGTATCCAAATATAAATCATTTTCATTAAATTGTGTTAAATAATTCAAATTTAATGTAATTTCTAAATCTTGCAAATCACAGTCTAAGTATAAAAGCATTATTAATCAATTAATATAAAGTAAAATTATTTTTAAAAATATTATTAGAATCCATTAGTTTGTAAAAATTTTCAGGCCCAATCCAGACAAACCTTGAGCTAAACGCACCTCTTTCTAATCTAGTTTAATTTTTCTTAAAGTTGGTTCTAACTAAATGATCGCATTAATTAAAAATATCTTTTTGTATTTAAAAACATTTCCGTATTCGAACTTACAATGTCAGTAAAATGAATTTTAAAAAATTTAATTTTAATATCTAAAAAAAGCTTCATAAAATTCTCGCTTTTGAAAATATTAATTTTGTATTGGATTCTACAAGCTTGTAATAATAGACCGATAGGCAAGTCAGATCTAAAAGCTTGCATTTTTTTATTCAAACCAAATATTGCAAATTTTTTTGAAAGTAATATTTGAATCTATATTATCACAAACCTGGTATATTAGTGTCTAATATCGAAAATATTTCTTCGAGACAAGTTGGCAGAGTATTAAAAGCACATTCTTTGCAAACTGATCCTGCTTTGATTGAGCACGAAATATATAGATATAAAGGCTGCTCAATAAGAGAATCTGAATCGATGTAAATATTAGTGTTAGCTGTTGGAGTGCTTTGAATTGTATGTGAATTATTATTATTTATAGAACTGGTTTGATCGTTCGGCAATTCTAAACCATGGCTACTAAATCGCGATGAGTTTGATAACGATAAGCTACAGTTTTCTTCAAAGGCAGGTTTGGAAATGGTTTGCGTTGAATAATAATTAAAAAGAGAATCCTCACTCACTTTATCTTCTTTTTCGCTATTTGTATTATTTGCACAAATATTAGCACTACTTTTTGATGTTTCCTCAACTGTTTCATGACATTGTGAACCATTTTTGTCACTCTTAATATAATTCTTGTAATAATTCGCGTCAATATTTTGTTTATAATAAAAATAGAATTGTGGAAAGCATGGAATTGGCGTGAAATAGTGATTTATAATTTTTAGAAAATTGTCTTTAATCATAGTATGCAAATCTTTTCTTTCTTCGCATTTTGTTAAGCGAAACAATTTTAAGTTTAAGGGCGTTTCATTCTCATAAAATTTATTATTTGATTTAATATAATAATTAATGGCTTCGCTTGAATCATTGTGATAGGATTTAATGATATTTTCTTTGAAATGGCAACACAAATAAACTAAAAACTCTGTGATATCTATTTTATGAATAAATTGATCACAAATTTGTTTAACAAAATTTGAAATATCATTTTGATGAATGGATTTTCCCATTTGTAATGATCTATATATTGCTTGTCGCATACAATTCCAATAAATGATTTGAAAAGTACGGCAAAATTGCTTCAGCTTTGAACTTTTTGATAAATAATCCGATTCTGATTGACTTTCATTTAACATTTGATGAAAAGTTTTGAAAATATCATCGTTTACAGATTTACATGTATTGTCTATGTATATATCTTTCCAATTTTTTTCGTTCGATGTGTTAACTAATTGCTCAGTCAAAGAAGTGAATGAACACTTATAAACATATAGAGGTAGTGGTAAAAAAGATTTTCCCGTTTGATATTCTTTGTTGTCAGACAGCAAAAAACTTAAATCTTTATAAGATGCAGGTATTATAGTGATGAGAACACTATTTGAGTTTAATTTTTTAGAAAAACATTTAAATTTGCCAAAATCATTATCATTTGGATTGGAATGCAGAATTGGTTTATCTGTTTTTTCTTCATTTATAAAATTTATAAAAGATTTCATGTCTTTCGGGTTTAGCTCTATCTCAGTATCGTGCAAATGTTCAAATTTATCAAATAATAGTTCAAAAAATATTTCATTGATTGAATCAGAAGAATGTTCATTAGAATTTTCAAGATTGTCATAATTCTGAATTAAAGTGGGAAATAAAATAATAGCTCGTTGACATTTTCGCAGTAAACTAATTAAATCGAAATTAAACTGAATAGTTTTGATGCGTTCTGATTGATAACTGGTTGGTTGTGGCTGTGATGGCTGGTTAACTGGCATATCACTTGTCCCGCATTCAACTGATGGCGTGTTAAACTGACTGTACGAAGATATTAGTTCTGAATGCGAGTTTGAGCTATTAGTTGATGTGTCATTTGTTTGGCACATAATCAGCAAATGTTCCAGTGATAAAAGACAACATATTGCTTGAGAATCGTGTGGGAGAAACTAGAAAAATAATTTACAATTTATTTGGTATTCAGTGTTTATGTATAAACTTTGAACCAGAAAAGCAGGTAAAGTAACAATAAATATAAAATCTTTATATCAGTATTACTATCATATCCTGTTTAAGTATTGTTTGTTTTAGTTTCTTAAATGACTTGAAGTTTTCCAAGGACTTAATTTTCACTCTATGATAAAAGACTATACTATAAAGGACTAATCTATCAGTTTATAAAGATAAATAACTACTTCGTAATATACACTCAAATATCATTATAGCAATTAAACAATTTCTTTAAAGCATAGCATAATGCAATATAACTGTAAGGTACAATTATTACACCCAAATGATTACAATTAATAAAGAAATAAAGTAAAAGCATATGAATAGAATGAGAGAACATATAAACAGTTAAATAAGTAAAACCACACAATGCTAGTAGTGATGCAGTGTTATATTGACTTAAGATAATAACCACACGACGCTTCGAACATTATCTAAATGTACAATAAGTCAATGCATGATATATAAAAAAGCGCATATTTATATCATTATTTTCTCCAATATTTTCATATTTTATATTAAAATAATTACATAAATAAATATTTTCAAAATTTAAGCATTTAGAAAATAATGTAATATATAACATATTTGTTTGAATAGACATGTTGGCACATCAAAGAGGAATAAGTTGGAGGAGTTGAATCTCAGTTAAGAAACATTTACTGAAGAGACCACTACTCCACTTAGTTCTCTTTGAATTATCGATACATCAATTAATTTACATACTTCTAATTAATTAAGCTATCAATTAAGATTTTTTTAAGAATCTAATTAAAATGAAAAACTAAAATATACCTAAAATTTCTAGTAAATGTCTGCGAATGAATGAGCTGGAAGAGTTAGATCTGGCAATTTAGTAACGAAAATGTCAGGATCCGCACTTCCAACTCAGTCATTTACAGTCTAAAATCATCAGATAGTTTTCGAATGAGTTCCATCCAAAAATTTGATATTTAACAAACGTTTCAAATTTAATAGTATGCACAACCAAATTAATATTTTATATTAACAAAATTAAACTGAAATACATATAAATTGAAAGTATTGCTACTTCACTAATTGAAATAACATATGAACCATTCAATACGTTCGTCTAAATTATTCTCCGTGACAACCAAGAAAGGCACTCATATAAATACCACAATAAGTGGGGGGTACTCAACGCTTTGATAAGAAACATTCTTAAGAGAAAGCCTACATACTAGTGTCAATAGTGGTAACTAGGTATCAATTGGGAAGACAACGCTGATAAGATATAATACAATGCATAACTGCCAACATGTCCATGTTATATAATCATTATTTTTCATGTATTGCTTAAATTCATATTTATAAGCAAAAATTTTTTGAAATTAAAATTTGTTTTATTTATGTGATTTTAATTATGTCAGTGTAGTTTAAAAACTAAAACAAACAAATATTAGCTTTAGATATATAACTTTAGCGCAAAAGCTAATCCTTAATATAAATGAGTAATTATAATAATAATTATAATTATATGATAAATTAGTCCTATTTTTTTAGCTGTGAAACTTTGAATCTTAGATTACAATAGAATTTTATAACGTTAAATAAAAAGCAATGCGTATCTAAATGACATTTTCTTAAAGTGCTCTAAATAAATATCGCTTAAATGCTTTTCGAAATTGATTGCTTATCAATATTCACTTCATCTTAGATATAGAGTGTAATATTAAAATATTCTTACCACTTGAGGTATATCTTTATAAGTTAATCCATTTAGAATATTGCTTCTTTTCTTGATATCACTTGAAATACCGTTTTGTGGCTCAACCCAACATTCTATTTGTTTAAAATTAATATAATTTTTCACAATAAAGATCATACTTTTCAAAATTTCAATCATTAAATTATCTAAATTATGCATAAAAATAATAAGTAAGTAATACCAGTAATGAGTTGAACCTCACCGTCCTCTTCAGGCAACTCTAAATCTTCTTCATCGGACAAACTATAAGTATCATATAATATTCAATTAAAATACTAATCAGTAATATTAAATTAATTATTATTCGGTAAATACCCATCTTTTTTCAAATAATTGATATGAGGAGGGAATATGATGTATTGAATGGCACACGTAAAATCATAACCACATTCATCTTTCATCGGCAATTCATAAACCATATTTATGATTCCTGAATCATTATATGCAAATTTGAATCCTTCCCTAAGTCTCATTCTGACAAAATAATAATTTTATAATTATACGACTATTTTTTGTGTTTTCTATAAGTATAATTACTGTACTTTGTAAAAACTGAAAGAATTCTTGCTAAACATTCAAAATTAAGTTGAGTATTAAAATCAGTGTGAGTTTGCCAAATCCATCTTTGGTGATACAAATAATTTCTTAATGTTTGAATCATATTTAGAGATATATTGTCATTGTATGATCCATTATAATTATTATATGTTTTTGAAAATTGTTTATCAAATGGAGTTTTAAAATCTTCAGGAATTTTACTGTATCGGATTAATACTTTATCGATTGGCGTTTTCAATATTGTACAACAATTAACGGCAACTAATTCACGCTGAAGAGGTGTCGGTGATTTTCTTTCCAAATCATTTGTTAGCATTGTTTCAGAATTTTTTACTTTTTGTGCATTTAATGAAGCATTGGTGCGTTTTGAAAATTTACATGTCTCTAATTGTTCTTTTAGTTTACTAACGATCTAAAATTGATAAGCAATTCCATATTAAACTATATGTAATTTATATTTTGCTTACAAGACATCTTACATATTATATATAAAATTTGATTTTATACTGTATTAAATTATCTTATTATGAGAACAAGCAACGTATTTTCTCTGAAAATATTGTAGAGTTCTATAATAGACTAGTAAGCTATTACCTGATGCATCAAATGACCACTTGTACCTCCAATGAACGCTAAATATATCAGCATAGATGGCGGTTGTGATATCACACGAATCAAATAAAACGAGTATGGACTATCATTTTGTGAACTAAGATGTGATTATTAAATAATTAAACAATAAATAAGTTGATGTTTAAGTTAACTTACTCGTATAAAAGTTTAACATAACTATGATTTTCGAGCAGAACAAAAGAAGTCGACTCTTTTAATAGTACATTGAGAGCAGCTAAAGCCTGTCGACACTGAATGGTTTGATATCTACCGCTATTATTTGGTAAATGTAAATATTTTGGAAGTGGCATATCATGCTCTAATATAACATTAATTTGATGTGTATGCATCAATTTCTGCAAAATGTTTACATCAAGCGTACAAAACACTCTCCAATACTGAGTAAACTGAGAGTGCACTACATTTTTTGAGGAAACTTCAGGTTCACCACAATTTGGTGGCATATAAAACAGCGGAACACCATTCTTAATACTTTCGGGAACATTACGATATACCGAATTTTTTGTGAAATTATTAAGATGTGCTTCTCTATTATCCGATTCAGTTAAACTATTCAATAAAGCAAAAATCGATTAAAGATCAATAAAACACAATTAATATTTAATGTACTATTTAAGTGTTGTCCAATAAAGTTTAATAGTAGCCGCACGATAACCGCTTTTTATTGGTTTTTTACTCGCACATGTGATATCGTGAAGAAAATTATAACTTCCTTCTACTATTAACTCATAATGACAATCATAATTATCATCTATATCTGGCCTAAATAATTAAGCAAATATCATTAATTAACGAGAAATGGAATATTGTAAATACTAAAATAGATTAGGTCTCGAAATTAATCTCAATTTATGTTATTTATTTAATTTTACTCAAAAATATCATCAGATAAACTAGAATTAGATAATTTTTTCTTCATATAATTAACACGAAAAACTTAGGAATTAAGGCTTAAGTTATTATAATATTTTAAAAATATAGAGCCAATAGAATACCCAATTAAAATAGTATTTATCAGTTCACTATAAATAAATTGAATTATATCAATAGGCATGACTTACAATTTTGAAGTCGACGACAAAGTTGAAGTTATATTGTATTCTATATTAACATTTTGTTTCCACGCGAGCAATAATTTTACTTCTATTTCATTAGCATCTAATAATATAAAAAACAGATTATTGGCATTTATTTATTCTAGCTTTAATTAAATATGGCAGAGCATTCAATTTTCTGCGCAATTTAGTTGTATAATTTTATTTGGACAGTCATACAAACTTATTAAATATACAGATTGACAAACTATTTTAATTTTGTTAATGACTTAATAAATCGGAAATATCTAATTGTTGAGTTTATATAATTTATAATTTGAAAAAGTAACTCTTAAAACGCGCTAATTTTCTTAATTTCACTCTGAATTACAAAAATCAGGAACAACTTTCATACAATATAATATCTATAAACAATAATCAATTTTAATAAATACATTACTTGAATGATAATTAACACTTTTAACTGTATAACCTTCTCGTAAGCGACTCGACAAAACTTGAGTTAAAGGCGCTGAAACTGTAGATGCTTTTTGTTTATTTCTAACAATTTGTTGGTCACGAGTTTCACGATTAAAATTCAAATACAAATTATTGCAATCATGATTCGAATAAAAATAGGCGTTACTGTAAATATAAGTTTTAAATATATTTAACTCTTGTACAAATAATATTCAAACATGTTATTAAAAACAAGAAAGAACATAAATGAGAGCCCATTTTCTAGTAATACAGTAATACTCGCTCCCACCTATTATTACATCTTAAGGTAATGGGTATAGTAAGTGATAGATACTTGATTCGGTCAAATTAAAGTTTGATACAACTTTAGTCTAAGTACGCTGTGGACCATACAAACAAACGGACGGATGAAGGGGTCAAATTCAAAATATCAACTTTTCTCCTATAAAATGATCTACAATAACGTTTTAAGCTAATTCATGCTTAATAAGCTAAAAATATAACTATAACTTATGATTATATTAAGTTTACTCAATGCTCCATTCCGTTGAATTTCTAATATGAATATGATTGATGTCAGATTTAAATCCATAAAGAGCTCTTTGAAAATTCCAGGCCAAAAGAGCGCGATGATATACATTAAAATCTTGATTATTGTAGCCTCCATTCTATATTAATAATGAAATAAATTATTCATTCGAAACAAATTGTTTAAAAATAGTTTGGAACACACATTTGAAAATAATTCGGGGCAAACGGATAAATAAGCTCCAAAAGTAGATATTGATAAAAATTTCATGAAATCAAAATTTGGCAAATATCCAAAACATGCGTGAGGATGAGCTGAACTTCCAAGTTGAAGAAATGAGCATGAAATTGAATGATAGCGCAGCTGATTGAGCATAGAATCCAATACATTGGCATTTGCTAAACTGAATAAAAACATATGAAATTAGTTAACATGAAAATTTCGATGACTAAATCTAACAAACCTCATCATTCCATCAGTTATGATCACAATACCTGCACTACTATTTTCTGGCATTAACTGTAAAGCTATAATTCCAAAATGAAGTATATTTAACATTGATATGTCTGGAGGATTCATTAATTGGCAAGTTCTGGCAGGCTTTTTGTTTTCATTTTCTTCAAAAAGTGAACCAATTAGAGCATCGGTTTCTGACTGAGTTAAGTAAAGTAAAGTAAAAATTAAATAGTTTTTAAATAATTTATTGCGACAAAAAAATATATGCAATACATTCCCTGAAAACTAAACAACTTTCTTTTATTAATTTTATCTTAAAAACTAAATAAATATTCATAATGACTTATTATATTTAAATTAAATTAAAATATACTTGATTATCATCGCGTTCCGATTTGGCCTTTTTTGATAAATCAAAAAGATTGCCAATCATGTCAATTATCTTCTTATATAAATTAGTTAAGAAATCGTCAATATTTTGTGCGTTAATTTTAATTCCTTGAGCGAAAACCTAATAAATAAATAAAATTAGAGCAGAAAATGAAATATTAAAAACTTACCTGATAATGATCACAGCAAATAAAAGATGAATATCCAATTACAGTGACAAATATTTCGGGTTCGAATAACAAAGGACTTCCTGGTATGTAAAACTATAAGAATAAATAAAACTTATAACAGAGGTATCAAAAATAAAGTGTTTTACTGGCTGTGAGACTCCTCTTAAGCTTCGAGATAAAACAGTAAATACTTCATTATATAATATGCTGTTGTGTTGAATGTCCTAATATTGAAACATAGTTATGATAAGGAAATACAAATCATCGAATGAGGAGTACATACCACCACAGATGATGATGGACTCATATCAATAACAAATACTAATCGATACCGTCGAGCAAAAAATGTGACGTTAGTGTTCGCTGATATGAAATAAGAACCAGAATCAGTTGTCGCGTCATTGCCGTCATTTGCGCCCAAATGGTCTGAATGATCATCTGTAACGTAGTCCTGATAATGAGATGGAAGTATTGACACAATTTCCATCTCTGAACTAAAGTCACTCTAAATAAATCATATATGAAAATGCAATTTATGTTCAATTGGTTGTTTATTACCAAAGTTTGTTTGGGTTGTATCTGAACGGTTCGGTTTAAATGATTCAAATACCATTGCGCTCGACTGCTGCGTGAAGTTCGATACGCGTCGGTCATCAACACATACACGTGTTCAGCCGTACGGACGCTATTACTTGTCATCGTAACGCACAATCAACTAAACATATTTAACTGCACATCAAAATATTGTGAAAAGTTTGATAAAAGAGGGCGTAATAAGTATTTGATATAAACACGTGATTATCAGCTGCGAATCACATGAATTATGATAGCTTTTGTCACTTTGTATTC